>KZ345103.1:295395-306606 GCA_002352805.1 Teladorsagia circumcincta
GGAGGGGGTGGGGGGAAGGAAGAAGGAAAAACATTCCTCAGTAGAGCTAATGTGCAATCAAGTACCGCGATGCTATTTTACCGTCATGTGATGGTGTCCTCTATTACATCAAACACCGTTTTGCATAGCCTTCCACTGTGCCCTATTCCACCTACGGCACCTCCATGAGGTATCGGTGTCAAGGTGGAAGAGGGCACAGCGGAACGCTTATGCCTACGCAGGAAAGGGAGGTCCGGCAGTTGCCGAGGGACCAATCTGGTATTCAAAAAACTGCTTGGCAGTTCGCTTGCCGTAAGATTTCTCCCTCTCTGCTGTTGTCCTCTCTGCCAAGAAGGACGGTGGCCGCACGGGTCTGAGGGTACTTTTAAAACTCACTCATAGATACTGGTGGCCTGGACATTCCCCTCACCGCCTAGCCATAACTGGCGGTAAATACACAGCTGGAAGTGGACTTGTCCAAGAGGAGTCCCTTTTTTAGCCTCACTCGACACGTCGTTGTTCCGGCAACAACGAGTTTTCTTCTCATCGAGTGAGTTTTCACCATCCCACCGCTTTGAGGTAACGGGGCTAGCGATGGCATCAAGCATACAAGATCAAAATTCGCGTGTTCCGCAAAATTCTACAATTGAAAGAAAACTACTTAAACATGACCGCCTTCAAAAAAATCGTAGAATTTGGGGCACTATCCACTATTACTGCTCCAAAAAATCAAAACGATTTTTTCTTCGAAACTTTGCCTATAGGGTAATTCGATGCCCTGAGTACGAATACGACGTCCATTTTTGGCACTGGCGCCATTTGGCGCCAGGTGATGCCGCCCGGTCACGACGGCTGTTTTCACCAAATTCGGTGTAAACTTGTATGTATGGCTACCTTGGTGTGCTAGATACGAATATGATATTAATCTCTGCTGCTGAGCCTAGGAGAACAGAAACTGTATGCTAGGCAGCGGCGATTCCAAAACCGAATGTCATATTCGCAATTAGTACACCAACTAACCACTATATACAAGTTTACAAAGAACATAGTAAGAACAGCGGCCATGACATGGTGGGCAGGTGACGCCAAAGGCGCCAACTTGCGCCGGCGTCAGAAACGGACGTCATATTTGTACTCAGGGCATCGAATTACCCCTAGAGGCAAGGTTTCGAGGAAAATACAATTTGAGGTTTCAAAGCAGTAACAGTGGAATAGTGCAGAAGGTGGAGACAATGAAAGTCGAGAGCAACCCCATTTATTCATGCGATGCTCGAGAAGAAAACACAAAAAAAGGAACGAACTTGGCTTCAGAGCAGATCAAGAAGATAGGGGCCCTATTTTGGGCTTCTTTCGCGGTTTCTCCTGTTTTCTTCCTGCAGATCTCGACTAGCACCCACTACCTCATACATGAATTGGGAATCCCTCAGTCTTATCCCGAATCCTGCCTTTGAATGGTACGTTCAGTTGGAAAAGCAAGGGCGCTGGAAAAAAGTGTTGTCAATTCTGTATTAGTGGGGGCGGGACGGAAACATAATTGGCGTGGGACCGAAGGTGATAACAGCAGATAAGATCCGATAAGCGGCGTTAAAACGCAAGAGTCACGAAATTCATAGCACGCGGGCCAGCAGTCACCTGGACTTGATTCCAGGATATGATAGGGGGCGAGACGGGAACATATTTGGCGGGGGACTGAAGGTGATAACAGCTGATAAGATTCGATAAGGGGCGTTAGAACGCAAGAGTCACGAAATTCATAGCACGCGGGCCATCAGTGACCTGGAGTTGATTCCAGGATATGATATAGGGACGGAACGGGAACATATTTGGAGGGGGACTGAAGGTGACAACTGCAGATGAGATTTGATAAGGGGCGTTAGAACGCAAGAGTCACAAAATTCATAGCACGCGGGACAGCAGTCACCTAGAGTTGATTTTAGGATATGGTATAGGGGGCGGGACGGGAACATAATTGGCGGGGGACCGAAGGTGATAACAGCAGACGAGATTTGATAAGGGGCGTTAGAACGCAAGAGTCACAAAATTCATAGCACGCGGGACAGCAGTCACCTAGAGTTGATTTTAGGATATGATATAGGGGGCGGGACGGGAACATGTTTCGCGAGGGTCCGAAGGTGATGACAGCTGATAAGGTTCGGTAAGGGGCGCTCAAACACAAGTTTCACAAAATTCACAGCGGGTGTCCCAGCAGCAGTGAGGCGTTGGTCCCGACAAGTGATGTGGAGGGTGGCACGGGAACATGTCTGGTGAGGGACAGAAGGTGATAACAAGTGATAAAGGCTGATATTATCGAAATGCGTAAAAATTTAGTGGTCAAACCAGATTCCAGGTAAGGCGGGCGTTTTATCCCAATCATTTCAACTTCATATTATTTGCACTGTCATCGCTACGACCGCTACCCTCCCCAGAGTTCCTAGGAATATACAGTGGTTGTTTTAGGAAACGCTACTATGGTGTATTTCCATTTCAACATCATTACATCATTTATTATTCGACCGCTAAATTATCCTGACATTCGATTCATGGTGGTTGTTCATGAAGCTAACGCATTTTACAAAGCAACTGAATGTTCGGTACTTTAGCGGCGGGACCCAACGATCCACAGGCTCGAAGCCTACCGTGTCATGCACGCGGTAGTGTGCGGAGCTGAACTGGTTCTACATATTCTTCAGCTGCTTTGTGGAGCCTATTTTTTTCAGTTTTTTGTTGTTTTTCTTTTGTTTTGTTATTAGCCTTGGTTCGCGTCCATACACCTTAGCTTGAAAATTGCGAACATCTTCATGCAGGTACACCTTTTTGTCAAGAGTAACCAAAATCATCTGGAGGAACATTCGAAATCTACATAGTTGGTACTTTCGGAATGTACTGAACCCACGCAACATAATGAGAAATAATTCACAACGCAAAATTAGCGCAGAAGTTTTTGAGAATGTGCGAGTTTTCTAACTTTTTTTTTGAATATTAGAGCTTCTCTAGAAGCATACAATCGAAAAAAACGAATGGGGCGTAGTAAACTATTGGGTTGGAGCACAATATCGTAGCGTTATTTTGGAGCGTATGACTTCAACCAGAAGTTGGAAAATCCAGACAGCGAAAATTGCGTTTCGACAGCTGCTATTCTTCGGTTTCTTCGGTTTAGCTAAAGAAGAAAAATGTCAAATTGGAAGGCAGTTCTTCGAATCCACTGTTCTAATTCCTCGCTCTGACCGATTCCCTTTTTCACTCAATCTTGAGTCGTATTCTACGTACAAATTGAGAATAACATATCTCTAGTGATCTCCTGCGAAATGCAATCAAAGTTGTAAATAATGATGAAGTGAACATCACTGATTAGTTCTAGGTTTTTATTTTTGCTTAAAATGTTTGAGCGCTACGATATTAGGCTCCGACCCAATACAGTGATGTTCTTTTTAATGCTCATGAAAAGCAGGTGGCACAAAGGTATTACATAATATAAAATATGTGCTCGTTAAAGCAACAGTCTCAGAACGAATTCAAGGAATTATGCGGTCGGTAACGAAGTTATAGGTAGGAAGTTGACTAATGATGAAGAACTAGGGAAGAAAAAACCCGACGAGGCCTCAAAACTCAAAACGGAGGCTTCCCCTCCTCGGCTCGGAAACGAAAAGAAGAATGGGGTGAACGAGCTGTCTGAACTGTCCGCTCCCCAATTGCGATAGCTGACAGGTAGCCTCAGCGCCTTGCCACTTACCAGCAATTGCCAATGGGACGCAATTCGTCGTCAGGTGACTGAGAGCCATCCGAGCAAAACCACGCTGCTTCCGCAAGGCCAAGTAGCCGCAAGGCAAAACGTAAGTTGCTTTAAAGAATCGACCTAAAATAGGCTGGTGTCCCGAAATGACAGCGAATACCTGCGCATCCAACCTCGCACTCTGCACGACAGCAAAGGGGAGGTGCGTACAGTGCCCGTAGGCACCTCCTCCGTCGTCAGTGACTGTCCCCGTTTTAGCGGCATTTGAAGGTGAGTTTCCAGCTTCTATTCAAGTGTGTTTGACTAGGGCTAGCGCATCGTCCCACATCATTAGCATAAAATTTTAGAACCCTCCTGAGACTGTTGCTTCAAGATTTTTGCTTGAGTGTCAAAGGAATGTCCTTTTCGGCGCGCTGTAGGGTCACACATTCAACGAGTACAACTTGTTTACTTGATATATGAAAAAATTTGCTGCAATTCTGCAATCCACAGTCCAAATCTGGAAGTCAGATTAGGCGTGGCTATTGGTTTGAGGCCGATGTCAGACTTTGCGAATCGAGCGATTCGCCAGCGAATCGAGCTGTGTACCAGCGAGTCAAACTATGCACCAGCGAGTCGAACGATGCTTCAACGAGTTGAACTAGTACCAGCGGATCGAACGATGTACGAGTCACCCAACAGTGACGGGACTTGATTTTAAAGGAAGTCCCGCCACTTTCATACAGTGTCCACTGTTCAGTAGCTGTTTTAAAGAGGCGAGACTTCCTTCAAACGTTGGGTCCCGCCACTGTTGAGTCGCGGGTAAATTGCTGCCGTCGCCGTAATTGATAGAAGTCGTGTGGATAGGCTGTCTCTAACGTACTCCGCTGGATATCAGCAAAGCATGCTGGAAGCAGCTAACCTGCGGAAGTGCGGCTGCTGCAACGTCAAACTCATAGACACGCCCAATCTGATTTCGAGATGGAGTATGCATGTATTTTTTCGGTACAGTGTCAACACTTATTGTAAGGTTTCAAATCAAGAGGATGTATGTATCTGAACACAGCCTCACCCGGAAACCTTTTGACCATCTGAAACTATTGGGTTGTCCAAAAACTTCCGCCGTTTTTGACAACTTTCAAACGTTTTATTTCTGCATAACTTTTGAGAAGCTTCCAACTTTTTATTTATATATCGCTAGGAAGCGCTTTTTCCGCTCTAACTAAATCTACTGTTTATTTATGAGCCAGACGCACTTCCCTCTTTTTCAAAGTCCTGAATACAACATACTCAACAGGATATTTTGCACGAGTTTTTTGTTTTCTCTCGAACTTGCTCGAAAATGTGCGGAAGCATGTACCGATATCAACTGAGCACTTGGTCCTGAATCCACAAAAAATGTATTTGAGGATCAAAATCGGCGGAAACTTTCCGGACAACCCAATAACATTTTTTTGCATGGAACAATAAATGAAGCGCATGGTATTGACCAGACTCGTTCAGAGCCCGCCATGCTTTCGACATCAGAGCGTGTCGGGGTTGCTATTCTATCCGTAATAGGCTGTAGGTGCTCTATCCAATGTTCCCGGCACTTGCGACCCGTTCGTTAATTACTTGCCTTTTTTTCTGGGAAGCCTCAACATGGAACGAGACCAATCGCGACCGGCTCCTTGAAGATTTCTTGACGCACGCTCAACCCTGCCACCGTCGTGGGCTTCCTGACGAAATATGCCGAGGCATGTGTCGCGGCATATCTTTTCTGCTCGTATTCCTTCCGAATGCGCGTAGGAATAATGTCCAGACGTCATCACAGCACACCCGATGGTTCGACATGTTTATTGGTTGTTTATTAATCAATGAATAATAATAAATAAATCTCACACGTAGGCATTAATTGCGGGCGCGTATTATGCGCGACGAAGGCATTCTTGGTGTAAATAATGAAGTGAGAGCGCTCAAAAATCACAGTAGCAAAGGCGTAGATCAATCTACAACAACATATCGACTGATGAAAATCGCTCAACGATCACAGACTACATAGAATATCGATTGATTTTTTTAATAAAATGACTACTACGCAAAATAATAAATAGAATTTAGGCACATAATATAAGATGGTAGGTATATCACACTAGTAAAGACACGTGTACTTTGAAGAAAGAGGAATTTGTTCTTACAAAGTCAAGGCGTATATCGTGCGTATGATGCTACAATCAAATTCATTTAACATAGTGATTGGGAAAAATAGAAATTAGCGTCGATAATAAAGGCAAGATGTCAAGAAATACGAATTCGTCGTCTAAGATGAGGGTAGCTGAAAAAGGAGCGCGTCTCAAAAATCGTGAAACTATCTAACTTTGGATTTGAACATTCTCATGTCGTTAATGAACGTGACTTCTGAGATGCACTGGAAAGAGGAAAGAATACGAGTTAAAGTGGTAAAAGGGCACTATGAACTAGAGAATTAGTCTCTCTCTTAAAGTTCTCAATGAAAAATGCACAGCGCACGTCAGATATGTACGAGGTTTGGCATTTCGTTGATTTTTCGTCTTCGTTTTCTTTTCATTACGAACACATTTGAAGAATTCTACGATTGAATTGATACAGTTCACGTTCATACAAAGAATAACATCCCAAGTCATCGGGCGGTGAAAACTCATGCGTTCAGATGATTTTCAAGGACGCAGCGCAGATAGTACGCATGGACACTATCTGGAGGAATGTCGAAGGTCTTTAGGACTGGATGAGGGTGTAAATCGGTTGATGTGGTAACGCTTGTGGTAGAGTCATCGGCACACCGGTGGGCATGAACTGTGCGTCTATCGGAACCTGAAACTATTCTCGATCTCACATTGTATCAAACACTGTCCTGCATTCAGTACATATTACATAACAACAGATCATCCTTATAGGCATGGCCCAGGATCAAATTGGTGTGGTTCTTGCACACGAACACGAATGTATTGGTGCGAATGGGCTGACAGTTAGAAAAAGGAAGAGAATCCGTCGAGAACGCTCAGGTTGAGGGCTTGCCCACCTTCGTAATCAGGATTACTAAGGCAACGAGAGACTAAGCGCGGAGAGGAGTGTATTAGGTGAGGGAGCGCAACAGATGAGAGGGCGCCAGACAACAGATTACCGTCCACGGGAATGCCACATCTATGATTGTTCCCTACAGGTCCATCCCACAGACCGGAGGGGATCGCTAACACAACTTCTGCCGGGGTATGCCCTTGAACACGCACCCTCCGTCCATCCTGTAGCTCCGAAAAATAACAAGTGTTAACTTGTTCTCATGAATGCGAGCAAAACACTTGTTATTTTTCGGAGCTACAGGATTACGCCGCTCGCTAGTAGCGAATCGCGTTAGATGAATGCTGCGAATCAGATAAGCCTCTGCCTTTTCCTGAAAAGAATTGCACCCGTTTGTGTGTATGTCACAGCTTTTACCAACGAGCTTGTGTTAATGGTAGAAATCGAAATGCTCTTGAAGGCAGGTGTCACGCTGTATGGGATGTTGGGAGAAGCAAGTATGCTTTACATTGAAGGCGGACGCGGGGTTCAAGATGAAAAGGTAACTTCTGGAAATTAAGGTAGTCAATGGCGCAAAAATGAAGGAAAACTGCGATGGAGGCACAGAACCCGAAAAATGGAACCCTTCTTTGCCCATCGATTTTTGCATTGATGCAATTATCATCGGTGCTGCCCTCTTGACCGCTAACGCTGTCTTTGCTGAGCGGCTAGAGGTTTAAACGGCGAAAGAGTAGGTGCTATGGCGAGGGCGGCCATGCTGGGAACATATCCTTGCCTGTAAATTGTGAGTCGGTTCGCACCCTTAAGAGGTCCGCCGCTTTTCCCACTAGTTGGTTTTCCCCTTCTTCGACCTCCAATCTTATCGCGGAATCCTCTTTTAAGGGAGGCAAGACCTCAAGTGAAAAAACGTGAAGTTTTTGCTGTGAAGGCTGCTCTCGTAGCGACATAAGAAGGTTTCGCCCGTGATGACGGAAGAGGATGTTCGGGTAGAGTAAGTAATTACTTCGATGGCGTCAACCATCGTAGAACCTCGTCTGACTAATTGACAAAGAGGGGGTTCGATCTCGCAAACATTGTGCCGTCTTATTCTGTTTCTTTTCATCACTGTCTAACATAAGCGCCTTAACTTTTATACGCCCTGAGCTGAAAATTTTTAAAAAAAGAAAATAGTATGTATTTGAAATTCTGCTAACATTCCGAGAACAGGTTGCGATGAGCAACGTTCAGCCAAAGGATTAACTGAAAAATCAGTGGTTCCCTATCTAAGTGTTGTACGTTCCTAGTTGGGCCAAAGCATGGTCAGTTTAAAAGAAAATTTTCACACCCCTCCTTCGCCAAATACGTCTTTTTTGAAAGCCAACAAATTTTTCTAACTCGCGGAGCAGAACCCTACGGCAACCAGTATCGTACCATCAACAATCAAAGAAGTTAAGGAGGAAGGGTGAAAAAGTAGGGAAGGAGTGGTGTTAACGCAGAAAATGGCGTTGAAAATGCAATCGTCAGACTTAGCATGACAAGAATGTAACTTGAAATTACAAAAATTAAACCAAGATTCACCTTTTGAAGAAATTGTGGATCAATGGCAACCACCGGTGGATCAGATGGTGTTCGCGACCTGATTGTGACCACTGCCTCACCGGGAATGTTACCCTGAGCTACTCGAGTGAACATCACCTGTAAGAAATGTTAATATGGAAAATTACCATAGCGCAACAAAGGAAACTGAGCGAGCGAATACACCAAGAACTCACATTTTCCACAACCACATCTGGAGTTTGGAAGTGTGCGATTATATCGGGTAATCCAACATTGGGACCGATACCGTAGACGACAAGTTGATTGACCTGAAGGATGAACCAGTGGATTTCACGGTGATCAATGTGATATGATCAGCTGTTGGTATACCTGTCCCGGTATGACCATATTAGGTGAAACAGGAGGCGAAGGATACGGCCAGAACATCGGTGCTGACATGGGCACCAAAGCGGGAATGTCTGGAAAATGTACAGTACTGCAGAGCAGTCCATTGGGTAGGCACGATTACGGCACTCACTTGGTACGAAAGTCGGTCTTTGTGGCATCATGAGCGGAGGAGGTGGAGGTACCGGCGCGGGCGCTGTGGGAGCCATCACCAAATGCATGTCATCGGGAGAACATTGGAAGACCTTGAAATAGAGGATAGCTTGAGCAATACTATTGAGCATAACTTAATGTAAGCAAGCTCTGAAGCGTTGGCAAACGAGTCCAGAGATTCACTCTCCTAATTCCATCCCCCCCCCCAATGTAAAAGCTTGAACGCTATGCTAAACTGCCTGTCTCAGGCTGTGTCCAGCCACGTCAACAGGAGAAGCGTTCAGTCGCTGGCTTTTACTGCTATTTTCTATTCAGAGCCATCAGCTGTAGGCAAACACACTGAAAGGCTATCATACTGGTGATCGTAAATTGCACGTTCCCTGTATGCCTGACGCCTTTATGCACATGGACAAGCTCTACAAAGGTGCAGTGCTCGAAAACGAAAGAGAGGTTTTATTCATCAAGGAAGAAGCTCCCCATGGAAGGGAGCCAAGAATTCACTACCATCCCAGTAAGTTCCGAGACACAGCACTTTACTTATATCATGTTTCTCCTTGTTCCACCAGAAGATTCCATTCGTCCCCGACCCGATCAAAGACAGAAATCACTGCTCCTATCACGTGCTCATCGAATACTCCCTTGGGATTTTGTCCCTCGTAAGCCGAGGAACACAACCAATCGCATGACCTTTGTTAGCAAATTCATCACCAAACGCTAGGCCAGCCGTATTTGGCTGGTCTAGCACTGGCTGGCTACAACTAGGTTGAGAGAAATTTTCGGTTTCCTTTTGCTAGGCGTTTCGTGGTGTTGGCTTATCAAATTCAGTAAGATGCTCACCTCAATATATCTCTGTTTCTTGCCGATGATCATGAATTTGTTGTGAGCGGCGGCCGCGGCTCCAGCAGCAGCTTGCTCGCTGTTCATTTGAATGAATGCTTCGCCCGATGGATGACCTGTAAAATTTTTTAGTTTGAGATATGGAGGAGGAGTAGTCTGCTATTTGAATGGTGTCGCTATTGGTCAAAATGAACACTAGCACTCCTTTTTGACCCGTCCCTTCCGTAATTGCAAGAGCTTGAAGATCGAACTAGTGTGTCCGAATGCATCTGGTGATATTGGGGTTCGGCAGGGCATCAAATACAGAATAAAGAAAAGCAGCTTGGGACCACAAGACCTATGGATGACCCGCTACTATTAGCTCAATGGGTAGATATGAACACCTAGACGCCCATTTCCATCAGACATTTGCTACCAAAGCTATTGGCTAACTTGGTTGTTGCAGTCCCCGACTCCAATGGTCCCCGTAAAAGACAAATAGGTCTCGAATATCTCAAATGCATTGAAAAGACCTAAGTTGGCGGCGTGTTTTTGAGAAACATATGAAGTTGGCCTCTATTCGTATTTTCACATTCAAATTGTGGGTTGCTCCTGTTTGGATATCCACCGCTACTGCGTAACCATGTCCTGCGATTAATTTTTGGAAATACTTGACATGTATACAGAGGGGAGAAAGGACACAAAAGGTTTTTCCTCCATCTCGAACATGCAGCTAAATAGACTTCATTAACGCCTAATCGGTTTCTCAACTGGGAATAAACCAGTGCGTGCAAAATATCAAGCAACTTCACAATAGCCTCCTCAGGAATCCGCTCACGCGTGAAGCCATCGAGGGAGTTACGCAGAAGGATTGGACTGAAGCAATTAAAAGTGGCCCCCTTCAGCTCATCGACTCGATGGAAAGTTTAACTTTCATCTAGTTTTCTTTCAAATTTCAAAGACGGTGAGGCAATGGACGCGAGATTGTTGCCGCTTGTCGAGAAACAATTCACGAATATCTGCCATGAAACTCTAGACTGCCTCGTCTTTCGCCCATCCCCCACCCCCCCCCCCATTTCCATGCTGTATATTGTACAGGAGAAAAATTTCAGCCTCTAATTTCACTCAAAATGACTATCGGTAGTTACTCATAGTCATCCATTCATACTCGGAATGGCTTTGCACCCACCTTGGCTGTTGAACACCATATGAACCCCTTGGAACTGTATGAAGCGTGCATGTTCGCCGAGAAATTCCACAACGTGCTCAACTCGTGCCTCGTAGGGCAAGCCTCGAAGACGTACGCAATCACGGCGCATTCCATTTGCAGCTGCTGGCTCTGTTGACCGCTTCACCACCTGAAAAACGCAGGCCAATTACACCCCTGAGTGACAATTTATAAAAAGAAATTGCTTGCTATTGTGCTGTAAAAGTTGCAATATCCATCGTTCTTAAGCGTGTTCACTCTTCTCTCCAATCAAAAAGCGGCAACCTTGATAATTTCCCCCTGAAGCCGCGTGCACACAGGGGTCTGGCCATAATTTTAATAGTTTCAGAGGGCGTTTCGTCTGAGCAGTGACTCGTAGAAGCAGGCAAACATG
>KZ345104.1:17057-31812 GCA_002352805.1 Teladorsagia circumcincta
GGCGACCCAGAGCCCTTCCTTGTAAGACAATCCAAGTATTTGAAACCCAAAGAGATCGTTGACCAACACTTTACCATCCTGATTCGCGACAGCAGGAAATCATTTCTTGTTCCAGTGCGTGTACTGTAGCTTGTCAACATGACCTTATGGAGCGAATTAGGTGTGGTGCTGTAAGTAGGAGGGTGTAAAACAACGATAACCCCCAAAGTGCAAGGCTTTGGTTTCAAGTTTTGTGGGCGGTCGTATTCTCTTTTCATTGTCATGCTTTTGTGCTATTTCAAATGATGATTAGCAAAGTTTTACCCCCTGGTAAACAGAGGATTTCAGTGTCCAATTAAACTGGGAAAATGTCAACATACTGACTATTTTAGAAATCAGTGATATAGTTTTTTGTAGGAGTATATTAAAAATGCTGGTCCTTATGAAAAGCGCATTTTCAATGATTTCCTGTCCGTTTTCGCAAAAAGTAAGTATCCAGTATTTATGCTGATCTAGTATTTACAATGCTTGAAGGAACAATTAAGCTTTTATCTTGAGTCCAGCCACCAATTTTGGTACCACTGAAAAGCAGAGGAACTGCGCTTCGCGAATGTGGATGAGCTCATATTCGAAGCCAGAGCTGACGATAGGAAGCAGCCCATCGGGAACAATGTAAAGGTGGTCATCGGTGCCGCGATGAAAAAAACCATGAGAAATGGTGTGAAGCTCAAGAAATAGTACCTCTGTCCATCTCCGCACTAATGCTGTTCTCATCGGTGCTGTCTTCTTCGATCATAGCGCTCTCTCTGCTGAAGGGCTGGAGACGTGTGCGGTGTGAATAGCCAGTTGATGGGCGTTCCGTGCCGACAGCGCCGCGAAGAGGGCCATGCTGGATAGCCGAGAGCACATCCTTCCCTGATCTGCACCCTTAGGGGGTTCACCTTCTTTCCACTAGGTTGGTTTCCTCTTCTTCGACCTTTAACCCTATCGCAAAATTCTTTGACTATACGGTGCGGACCGATTTGCAAAAATTTTTCACATTTTATGCTAGAAGTTCGAATCAGGCATGAAGTGTTTTGAGAACATGTTTTGAAGAAGGACTCTACAGAAAGAACGAAGGTCTAAGAAAAGAGAAATTGCTTAGTGGGGAGACCAGTGGACCTCTTGAGGGCGCGGAGAGACCAGCATTCGGAAGAGGCGGCAGATTTGTCTAGGAGAGCTAGAAGGGCTCGCGGGTCCGCCTCCCCCCACCGTCTATCTAATCACTCGCCACAGGTCTATACGCAGCGAGTGATTAGATAGCCGAGAAAGCGTTGTATTGATGAGTGCATAACGATGCGATTCGCATCAATGCCGAGATCAAGGCAAAAGGAAGGGGTCCCATTTCTTGAGTTCTGTGCCATTTTGATGGTTTTTCCTTCTTTGTGGTACCACTCACCATCCGTGACTCAATTTGGAATGGGTTATTTTTTCATCGTAAATTCCGCCTTCAAGCTTCCTGTCACATGAGGCATGTAGTATGTCCGAACTCAATTTATAGCCCTTATTTGGTTAACTCGTGATCCTAAATAGATCCCAAATTAACCCCTACGTTCCCGAAAGCCTGCGCTTGGCTTAAATCAAGCAGGAATTTGGAAAATAAAATTTAGTTTGGAGGAATGAAGTTGAGCTTATGGTAGTGACACGTCAAGAGTACCCTGCACACAGATCGTCTCTGATGCAAACATTATTCCGTAACATCGCGCACGGGGCACATGCACAAAGATCGCATAGAAATTAAACCCTCGTTCCACAGAAGCGCGCTGCTTTAAGCGCTTCCTCGCAATCAGGTTCTACTAAGCTGCCATCCATATTTGAAGTTCGTCGCCTACAAAAATAGGAAACATGAAAAATCAAATCTCATCAATGTAGCCAGAAATTGTGGACCGAAGAGCTGCGCGACCATAACCTTGTGACAGCATTTTGGTGATTTTAACACCGCCTTTTGCGTTCAGACCTTGTGACGGGGCATCGCATTGTGATTTTTTGGCCCTCTTAACCTTGATGTCAAATTAATTTCATTGATTTTTTTGGGCTGTGATTTTTGTCCGACCTATGAGCCAAAATGTCGCTTTATCTTTGATAAAATGTATGAAATTAGGAAAACAGTGGTGGGGTAAGCTTTAACAACAGACTTTTCTGCCCTGCGCAAAGAAATCCCACACGAATATGAAAGAAAGACTTCGGCCCTACTGAGACTGTTGATTGAAGTATGGGGTCGATACCCAATGAGACTATTCTCCTTTCCAACTCACAGTTACGTCACCCCTTCCCCCCCCCCTTCGGATTATTCAAAACGCCTTGTGACCAGGATTGAACGTGGTTCCAGGGCAGGGGAGGACGTGACCCTTGCAGTAACCAACCCAACGACTGTATGCACGAGAGGCAGCTCTCTAATGAAATGGTCGCCAGGTCTCTACTATAGCTGCAATGGTATCAACGAGTTTTCGAGAAAACAAAGGCGAGAACATCCTTTTTCCATTTTAAACGAAACCTATATATTTGCAGATGAAGATGATGTAAAAGAAGCAGTAAAAAAATTGTACGGGTACGTTCGCAATTTATCGATCGTTTTTAAACAAAATTCTGAAACACTGAACACAGCGCAAATCAATCTCAAACCTCTAGCACGATTGTATTCCGGACCACACCTTGGTGCTGCATGGGACAATATGATTTGAAAGTGCAACGATGAATTCAGTTTTTTAAACTTTCCTTTTTCTTTCATAATTAATCACTCTATACCATACGCTCATGTACATCATAAGACTTCGGCAGAACACGAGCTGATGAGTCGTGACAGGGACACAGATGCTTGTTGCAGAAATTAAGAAAGATTGAACTCAGAGAGTATCAAATCCTGTCAATCGCGTTGAAGGAAATGGTAATTTCACTCAAATATTAGAGTAGAGATGCCAAGTGGACTGTCAGTGAAGAAAAAAGGAGAAAATAGAGGAATTACAAGCCTTCCTGCTCTGCGCCGCGAAGATGTCAAAAAGACACGTAGGTGATAATGTAAACCGGGACAGGGTAAAGAAGTCTAAGTAGGGAGAGCATAGCAGATCATAGCAGATATGTATGTATGTACATATGTATGTATGTCCGCAAAATGAAAATGAAGTGATAAGGGAGCTCATGGAATAAACAAGCCGCCAACAAATCTGGGTAGCTCGCAGGACTTTCGCTGTCAGTGTTTTCCAGTGGCGTGATGGTGACAACACTTCAACGGCTATGTAAACACCTACCTGAGGACACTCTCATTCATTCCACATGATGCTGCAGTAGCAGGCTGGAGGGTAGTGAAGGGGTAGAGGAGGAAGGGAGGAGGATAAAGAGTACAGAAAGGGAAATCATGCCCCAACAGACTCAAGCTTAAGTATTGAGATTTCGTTCTAAAGTCATTACATGACTGTGATGATGTTTTCTACTACATAAAACGCCTCTTTCTACACGCCAAAATCTTTTAGAGGGTGCACATATCCCTCTATGAGATTTTGGTGTCACAAGTGGAAGGGATACAGCGGGAGGCGTAACTCACAGAAGCAAGGTCCCGGCGGTTGACGGGGGACCAATCTGGTGATGATAAAATGTAAATGTAACCATTTTGTTAGTGTTCGCCGCAGTGGTGCGGAACTCCCAATGACAACTGATTTGAATGCGAAGATGGGCAAGCAGTGACATTTGAACATAAATAAAATTTGTTGGATTGATTAGCAACGACTCGGTTCCTTGGAACAAGGGATGGATGCTTCCTTATTGAGCCAGGCTTCGCCGCTTCCCACGCGAAAATTCGACGTCTTTTTCCGAAGAATCTTAGCAATTGTGCGCAGCATACTTCTACACCCACAGCGCCGCTTTGACTTGTGTAAGCAGCAGTTAGACGAAGTGTGACAAGAGCTCTTAGGTGGAAAACTCCATGGTCTCCAGTCTGTCTCGTATCTCTTAGGTTGCGATATTTTTTGTGAAATGCAGCTTGGTTTTACACTAACTTCATAAGATCATTGCTCCCTTTTCGCCTAGGCCAAGATGGTTTGATGTGGGTTGCTTTTCATTTACGAAAGCCAGCTGTGACAGTGTGAGCCGGATTCTCCTCCTCAAGATGTCGTCGAATATTCACGTGTGCACCCGGAAATTCGGTCAGTTACCCTGAAAAAGAAATTCATGGAAAACACAATGAGCAACGAGTAGGAGCTTTTATACTCCTAGATTTTCTCTTTAGAATAAAGACACAAGTACCTTTGGAGGTTAGAACGCAGCCGGTTAGCGTAAGGCTAAATCTGTGCGACATTTATAATGCAACAACCTGGTAGAATTCTCTTACAAAATTCACGACACCGCAAAGGAGAAAACAGGCAACGTAACCCTGAAGCTGTAAAAATTATTCGCTAGCAAGGCCGCGTCAATTTTGGGAACATTGTGTAAGGTTGCAGATATGACGAGCATAGGGAAAGTACTGCTTTGTCAACAACATGATGAACGTTTTTTGCTTTGCTGTTGACTCATGCCAAGATTCATTGAAAGTCGCACATGGGAACTGTTTTTTGCTTTGTCATACACATTAGTATCGGTGCTATGCCTCTGTGTTCCAAACAGAGGTATCCCTACTGTATATAAAGCGCTATGTCTGTCTGTGTGTTTGTCTGTGTGTGTCACGGAATTCATAGCACGCGTCGCAGTAGTCATAAGGAGTCGATTCTGGGATATGATATAGGGAGCAGGACGTGAACATATGTGGTGGGGGACCGAAGGTGAAGACAGCTGATAAGATTCGATAAGAGGCGCCGAGACGCAAATTTCACAAAATTCATAGCGGGTGCCCCAGCAGCAGTAAGACGTTGGTTCTGACAAGTGAGGTGAAGGGTGAAACGGGAACATATTTGGTGGGGGTCAGAGTGTGATAAGGGCAGATAATAGGCGTCGAAACGCAAAATTCACAAAATTCACAGCGGATGTCACTGCAGCATTGAGGGGTTGGTTCTCACAAAAGATATGGAGGGTGGAACGGGAACATATTCGGCGAGATACAGAAAGAGATAAGAGATACGGGCTGGCAATAGTGATAAGTGTAAGAATGAAGCGATTATTCAGAATCAGATTCTAGATAAGGGAAGCGTTCCATTCCATTCATCTCAACTTCATTTTATTTGCGTTGTCATCGCCACGGCCGCTACTTTCCCCAGAGTTTCTAAGAATGTGCTGTGGTTGTTAGAAGAAATGCTATTATAATTACTGGTTTTCTATTTCAACATCATTGACATTAATTATTAATCGATAGCTAAACTATCCTGACCTTCGATGTGGTGATTGCTTACAAGCACCAGTTCAGGTCTGCACTTCACCGCGCCATATCAAATGGCGAGCTTCAGCAAAACAAGGCAGCCTATCGAGGGTATGCTAACGCGTTCCACGAAGCAACTAAGTTGGGTTCCTTGGCGGTGGGCCTCAACGCTCCACAGGCTGTACACTTTCACCAAAGCCTGCCGTGTCATGCACGCGGTAGCGCACGGAGCTAAATGGTTAAAAATAAGAGAGATAAAATGACAACAAAAGTTAATGTGTGGGACCTGCCTGTATATGGTATGTCCGCTTCATCAATTGCGATGCCTATTACAGTGTGATGAGCGATTGAGATGTCCCATTTCTGGCCAGTGGTCGACACTTTCATTTCTTTGAGTTTCATCTCTCCCCCGAGTGAAGCTATAGAATGAAGAGCTTGGCAAAGACATTCGTGGGGTGATTGTATTCACTTAATCTTCGCTTTCGTAGCTGCTGCTTTAGAGAACTGGAGTGCTGCACAATAGATGTGGTATAGTGGTTCAGCCAATTTCATAAAGGTGGCGAGTTGTTTCTGCATTGTGAGGTCGGGCGTTCAATCGTAGAAAGAAGATCTCATAGAATCTCAAATGCTTCCACCGCACTGCCGTAGCTAGCTCCGGATGTTATTTCGTGGTGTTATCCAAAATGCTTGCCTGCATAAAATGAAGTGATTCTCAAAAACGGATATCCGGCGAATACTACAAACCAGGGGTAATATACTCTGAAGAAAGACTCCGAGCTTTGGTGAAAGCGATGGATTACGATAAATTGGATTGGATTCTTGCTGGAAGTGGGGATGCTGAATAATGCTCTAGTGGCAAAAAAAGCAAAGAAATCCTTCAAGAACGCACAAAATGGGATCCCGTTCTTTGCCCATTGACCTCCAATAATGGACGAGCTAGCAACCAACCGTGGCGGAGCTCACAATGGAAGGATGGTAGGTTGAAGTGGCCATTTGAGATGAGATGCATATCACACGGGAGATCTTTGGACGCTGACTTCAAATCTGCATTCCATATCTGCTGAACGATTTTCTGAACAGAAAAAAAGACTGCGTGATACGGAGCAAACTGGAGTTCAGCAGGAATATGATGCGCAAGCACACCCAGGATGCGGACCGGTGGCCCAGTGGGTACGTTGCAGGTCCTGCGTCTGCTAGGTCAAGGGTTTGAATCCTTGATGCAGGAAGTTTTTGCACCTCTTCAGAAGTATGCTTGAGGCGTTGGCGAACCACTTTTTCACATTTAGAAAACTTTATCAGGTCAAAATCTGCTGTTTCCAAAGAAAGTGGACCGTTTGGGATAATTCCGTCTGGATTCTTCTGGTCCTCCTTTCTCCTGCATTCTGAACAGGTTAAACCTCTAAACCTACCGAAAAGCTGTAAAAGGGTTAAATGGCATGCTAAGGCAGGGTTTATAACCATCGAGCATGATAACCCCGTATTATCCCTCTCCACAAGACCCATAGCATCGATGAGTGGCTCTAAAGTGGACTTAGGAATTAGCCCCATAACGCCCTTACTAGGCGTTTTCGGGTCAAACTAGTGCGATATTCCTATTCAGGAGGTCTGAATACATCTAGGAATACATTGCTAGGGAAATTGGAATTTTCACTTCCACATCGAAAAAAAAGCTGGGACGTTGTAGACTTGGGGAGCGGCCAATGGCAGGAAGAGGTCCCGACAACGCGGCGCCGAATATGGGGTCTATTTTCATGATAGGAGGTTCTATTGCCCGTGCATATCCCGTGCACATGAAACTTCAACGATCAGAAGCCTCCTGCCTACGAAAGTTGTACTCGTGAGTGGTGCAGAACGCACCAGCTTCTAGCGGGCTGTTCTACCATGGTTGCCCACACTTTTTCGATGTGAAGAGCAAAGTTTCGATTCTGCTAAAAAAAACGTCACAGGGGGTAATTTGACCTCCTGAGGACGATGGTCACACTCTCTTAGCGAGAAAACGCTTCGTTCGTGTGTTGCGTACGCTAGAGTGCCGCAGAGCAAAAGTCAAAATATTCAAGACAAAGTTCGTCAAAAAAAAACGGCAATCTACCCCTTATTAACGTGCTAGGAGAAAAGCAAAGAAATTCGGGTGGGCGGATCCGATCCCCTGGCGTCGGTCGTGCAAATCCACCTCTTTAACCGTTAGGCCACTACACTGATTGCAGGGAAAAAACCCTCGTAATTTTGTTCACAGCGTCGTTTAGTAGATATGAATAGCAGATTTGGAATCAGCGTTCGAAGAAGCATCAGGCGGTATACATCTCATTTCAAACGGCCACTTCGGCATACCATCCTTCCCTTGTCAGAAAGAAACGGCAAGCCCGATATGCCTCAGCTAGCGGACCTCTGGCCACAAAAACGCCACATGGCGCTTCCTTAGGTCACTGACTACTGCTTCCACTGGTGCATGTACTTCCACGCTTCACCCACTCTTTATCCTAATCTCTCGCTTCAAAGTGATGGGTCCCGCGTGCGAGGTAACCATCAGATGTGCCGCGAATTCTTATCGTAAGGGGCTCGTGTCTCATCTGCAGTGGTGGTCAGCTATGGATGTCGTTTCTATGCAGTTGCAGAATGGAGCTTTCGCAGATGGTCAGGCGCGCCTCTCGGCCATGGTCAGTCAATGAATGCTGAGTCCATCGGAACTTCATTCTGTTACAGCCTATTATATGTACTTAGGTGGCGATCCATGGTGCGTATGGTGCGTCCAGATGTTTGCTACAGGCTCCTGGTAATCGCGTCCATATCTTTTTCGATTCGTAGTGTAGTGCAAGGGTGGTCATCGAAAGTGATTGGAAGCAGGAATAGGTTAAACTTTGCAGCTCTTATCGTCTTTGTCGACGCTTTTGATCCACTGAATCGATTTCCGATCAGTAGCGAAGGATGGGCAAACACTGCGCTGATCTTAGCTACAGCGCTCTTTGCCATGTTCTAATTTGAATGGTCGTGAAGCGTAATTGCTGGGTTTGGTCGGTGATTTATTTCGATTCCTTTTTGATTATCCCGCAGCGTATTCGATCTTCTGAAACATCCTAGCTCAAGTATTACACTATTTTGAAGTGAAGAAAATTGGTTTTGAAAAAAAAACCGGCTAGGAGTCATGGGAGAACCCATCCTAATACATTTTTCATGCTCAGTTCTTGTATGTATTACAGAAATTTTTACCAGTTTTTACAAATTTTCTACTACGAACCAACCATTTCTTTATCAAGCCCTCTAGGGCTGGAAAACTTGCATCGTGGCGCAATATAAGCTAACACCGAATCACGGCGGTTGCGCACGAAAATCACATCCGTCCCATACAGCCAAAAAAGGAATTGTCAAGTTTTGAAAGAACTCTACAAAATATAAGTAAGGTCTATTCTTCTCAGGAACACATCGACAACTTCAACTACCTCATCTACAACGACGACCTCAACTTCAGCTAAAACGATTCCTCCGACCACAGCGATTCCTTCAACTACAGCGATTCCTTCAACTACAGCCATTCCTTCAACTACAGCCATTCCTTCGACTACAGCGACTGCTCGTATTGTTTCAAGTTCCACAACCGAAGCGAGCACGTTCCGAGTGAGTTCAACGTTTAGTCATACTCCCACAAAGATGGCCGAAGTATTCGGTTGTCCAGAAAGTTTCCGCCGATTTTGACCCTCAAATTTGAAAGCGCATATCTCAGTTCAAACGTAGCATTTTCGGTCAACATAAACACTGTCACATTCCCCATATATTTGTCTACAAGAAGCAACTTTGAATGAAATGGTTGTTCACATAGCTGGAGTTCTGTAGGCGAAGAACTTGGCGAAGGTCGTTTCACCATCATGTTGGGTTTCGACGCTCAACCTTTTTAAGGAAACCTACACGACGGTTGGAAAAGCGACAGTTAGTAGGCAAGAGGTCTGCTATGTAAAATATTAGCAGCACAGACTCGTAGCTCAGCTAGTTAGAATAGTGCACAGCTGGATGTGCGAAATGGGGCTGAGCAAGAGTGGGTAAAAGATCCGGCGGCACCCACCTTTCGACTTCTTTGAAAATTTCAAACTCAGCTGAGTGTTTGGGAACTACGTGTTTATTACGCCTAATTCAGAATAGGTCTGTTCAACAGTTTATCTGGCTTCTTGAGAACTCGTGGTTAATCTTTGTCAAGCTCCGATATCCGTCCGTGACCCTGATCTCCCTCAAAGCTCTCAACATCGCGATAAAGGCATTGAATCACGACTGCACAGCATATTTATTGTGGATCTAGGACCAAATGCTCAGTTGATATCGGTACTTGCTTCCGCACATTCTCAAGCAAGTTCGAGAGGAAACAAAAAACCTGTGCAAAACAGCCTGTTGAGTATGCTGCATTCAAAATTTCAAAAAAAAGTAAGTGCTTCTAACTCAAAAATAAACAGAAGATTCAGATAGAGCGGGAATAGCGC
Organism: Teladorsagia circumcincta; assembly: GCA_002352805.1. Taxonomy (NCBI): domain Eukaryota; kingdom Metazoa; phylum Nematoda; class Chromadorea; order Rhabditida; family Trichostrongylidae; genus Teladorsagia; species Teladorsagia circumcincta. Next base: position 26,814 of record KZ345104.1, read on the forward strand.
TTTCTAGCGATATATGAGTTTCTCAAGAGTATGCAGAAATAAATCATTTGAAATCGAGCTACCAAAACGGCGGAAACTTTCTGGACAACCCAATATATTTCGCAAATCACGGTCCGATAATGCAAAACTGTTGCGCCACACATTAAAAACAATGAGCTATAGTCGTGTTCGACACATATGATGGGAAAAGGCTTTTTAATGATTCAAGAATGTATAGTCGCTCTAAAATCTGGTGCTAAGTGTTTGGGAAGACATAGACGTTCTAAATCCACAAAAGCAGGCCTTAGCCCGGTACTGTAACAACAAATGTGCGAAAACTCTTGTCAAAGCAACAGTCTTAGCAGGGTTCTAAAAATTCGATGCTACTGGTGTGGGACGATGCGCTAGCCCTGTTCAAGCACACATGAATAGAAGCTGACCAAAAAAACTCACCTTTAAATGCTGCTAGAACGGAGAGAATGACGAGCGACGGAGGAGGTGCGTACAGCCCCTGTACGCGCCTCCCCTTTGCCGTCATGAAGAGTGCGAGATTGGATGCGCAGGTATTTGCGGTCGTTTCGGGACACCGGCCTATTTTAGGTCGATCTTTTAGAGCAACTTACGCGGGGCCTTGCGGCTACTTGGCCTTGCGGAAGCAGTGTGGTCTTGCTCGGGTTGCTCGCAGTGACGAAACGACGAATTGCGCCTCAATGGCAATCGCTGGCAAGTAGCCAGGCGTTGCGGCTACTTGTCAGCAATCGCAGTTGTGGGGCGGACAGTTCAGACAGCTCGCCACCCCATCCCATCATCATCTCATTCTCTTCGCTTGTGAGCCGAGGAGGGGCACCATCAGTCAACTTCCTACCTATAACTTCGTTACCAACCGCATAACTCCTCGAATTCGTTCTGAGACTGTTGCTTCAAGATGTCTGTCTGCATTTTGAAGCTGACGCTTTGAAGCAGCGATTACAAGGGCAGAGTAGTTGTGCGGTTTATGACGTTATTGTATCGACTTTCGGAAGAACGTCAAGAGGCGGTTTCACCATGCCGCCTGTGTGTTGGTCTTGTTCACAGTAACATTCAGTGAAGTCAACAAACCGCACCGCCTTTCCGCCATCGTGATCAGTGCCCTTAAAGCAACACCCCCGCGGGGAGCCAACTTGAAGAATCATTCTTAGGGTGAGATAGGGTAGCCCACGTGTAGCATAGATGTCTCAAAAGTGCGCGACAACGGCACTAAGGTCTTACAAAGCTGGCCGCTGGCCGCTAGTTCTGGCCGCTGCACGAATCTCGTGGCTGCGTGTCCTTGCGCGACTGCGTAGTCCCTGCGCGATTGCCTGCGAACTGTACCGCGTTCGAAGGAATGCTATTATTGGTGGCTTTTACTCACCTAATCCTTTGAATTATTATATTTTCTTGTTCGTATTGATGCCTGTATATTTACTTGTATTAGTGCATGCGCGAATTCAGTTGCATTTCTTGCTGCGCTAGCCAGCGCAATGCCAGCTAGTTTAGACAACTCGTCCGGCACCCCCGTCCCTTATTTTGGAAGGTCTCATGTTTTCTTTAATTCTTTTGTCATTTGTAATCAAGCCTTCATCCACAGTTTCATTATCGACCTCTTCTACCCCACCAACCTGATCAGGGGGTGTTGCTTTATATTTTTGAGCTGTATATTTTTCAAGCCATTCTGCATGGTACGCACAGATGGCTAGTTATTATAGGAGGTGGGCACACGTGAGACTCCACGATTTTATTACTACAATACCATGGAGGTGTCCGAGAAGTGAGTTTGTTATTTTCGAGAAATTTTTGTAGTGTTCTCTATCGTGTTTAGGCCCGCTAATTCCGTCTTTAGAAGGTATTAATGCTTGTATGAAGTGACTTTCGTAAAGGGGTTCGAATCGTTTCTTAACGCTTCGATTACTTATCTTCGTCATCATCTTCATCCGTTATCAGGCTAACCAGGACAGGGTATTAGGCTAAGGCGGCCAAATAAAATCTGTGCACATTTTTATACACATCTTGAGACGCTGAGTTCAAATCTGCTTTCGTATCTGCTAAACTCTTTTCTGGGAAGGGTTACGAAGGGTTTCGTTTTTGAGGCCCCATTATAAACGCTAGAAGTTAAACCTTTTTGAGCTTCAGTGACACAATTGGTAGCGCTCTTGCTTCTAAGGGGTTGCAGGTTCTGATCCTCGTTAGATCTTATATTTTGCTATTTTTTTTGAACATAGCAGAAAAGCTTTTTGGAAGCACGTTTTTCATCAACGGTCACCTGAAGCTGCATCTATAAAAAGTTTACAAGCGAGTTTCTCTTCCGTTTGAGCACTGCTTGCCAACGAGCGCCCATTATGCACTTTGTGCAGGGTCTAGGCTTTTCCGTGGCAAGCAGGTAGCATATTCGTGTTCAAAGAATCAAACTACTCATATAAACGGGTTTGTTATCAAACCTAAGGTCATTGCCTAATTGAGAAAACGCGGAGCCGTCAGAAGGTTACCGCATTAAAACAGCAATTCTTGAGTTAACCAATCATCGACTGCGGGGGAAAGGGGAGAGAGGGTTGTTCTTGAAAATAATGAATTGTAGATCCTAGAATGATGTAAACTGATAGGCCACACAATGTTTTTATAATTTCTGGAGTGTGTTCAGAAGGCTGACTTCAGCCCAATTTGGAATTCTGTGATAGGTTGATGAATGAGTGAGTAAGTGACTGCCAAATTTTCGAGGTTGGGTCAAAATTTCGGATTTGGCCAAAAGTTCGCCCAATTGAGAAGTCTGACTCCCCGATTACGAATATCGCCCTTGTTCGATGCGAAAGTGCCTGGCGCCTGCGCTGCAGGGCTTAGAGTAGTCAGTTGCGATGTTCCCCAACTTCGTTATTGTCAGCCCTTGAATTCTTTGTGCAGGTAACTATACGTGAACGCGTTGGACTAGCGATGTCAGGGACCTTTCTGGCTATGTTACTGTGAACGGCAAAAGAGTAAGCTCGCTAAGAAGTTGATCCAAGGACCTCTTTTCCGTGAGTCCAGACCAGGCCACTGCCGCTGCGTTTTCCTGCTTCATAAATCTTTTCAAAGAACAGTTGAGCAGATAATGAAAGCAGGTTAGGGCTCAGCGTTTTTAAAACGGGTGTTTGGGCGCGTTTAGAGATGACATTTTATTTTAATTGGTCCGGTTGAGCAAATGACCCTTCCTGGTAAGAAAGAATTAACGGCTGCCATTTTTGGCAAGCGCACGCTATCATACGATAAATTTCTAGAGCAAGGTACCTCCAACAGAGAATCCTAGCCAGCATAGGGGTCTCACACAGTGGAGGGAGAGGGCATACTACGCTAATGAGACTTCACCACGGTGGACGGTCGAACTAGTAGCACGGCGAGTAGACTAGCGTTCGGAGCCTAACAACGTCTCTTCTGAGGTATCTTCTACCACAACGGCACCACATAATTTGATACTGTAATACAGCACTATTTAGCATCGTCTAGGGAACCTGCTTCTCCTTATTTTATCCGCAACACTTCCTGAAACCCTATCCTGGCTTGTGCCATTGACCCGCTGTGACGGCTTTACTCGATATGCTTCTTGCACACCAAGCGCCACTTTTCCATTCATCTGGATGGCCTACTCTAAATTTGAAACGCAACATAATGCTGAACGAGCTTCAGCAAGTGTACGGCCTCGATAATTTTAGCGCTTATGGTTATATGTATTGGAAACCTGGAGAGGCCCTTTTCTAGATGGGAACTGTGTGAGAAGTGTAAAGGTTTTTGTTCTATTCAAAAATGCTTGGTCAAGATATGTGCATTTGAGTATTCGATTGAGAGCCAGCAAGAATTTTCCTTTTATTCCAACTAAGGCCGATGTCAGTCTTTGCGAATCGCTAGTAGCGGATCGCGCGATTCGCAAAGTCTGACATCGGCCTAAATGCATCAAAAGTTAGCTAATCGTCGTGCGATTATTTGCAGGATTGTAGTGGTTATAGTGTCTGGCACCGTATGTATAACGCTCATCGCTGCCGCCACTGTTCTGGTTCCTTACATAGATAGAATGAGAATGAAGAGGCGTATGGTGAGGGAATATCTTGCTTGCTCGGAGATATAAGATGAGTAAGAATCTTGTCGTTCAGAAAAAGCGGGACAAAGAACTGGAGAAACAGTCGAACGAAAAAGTTCGAAGAAGGCGAAGAGATTCTAAGGATGACGAGCTCTTAGAAAATCCCAAAGGAAAATCAAAGGAAAAGTCTATGGAAACTGGGTCACGAGAGAAAGTCGGTTCAAAGGAAGGCAAATCAGCTTGAAAGGCGCTCTTGAGAAACATGTCACGTACACACATTACATATTAACAATTACTACCGATCTCCACGTTTAATAAATTATGATCGCCAATGTTCAGATGAATTCATTCTATGGCGCTATGTCTATGCTCAATCTTCCCTTACTTTCACGGGTCGGTGCTCCACGTCCTGATCATTTCTACTGCCTCAAAAAAAACCCACCTTTATGTTCTGCGTGTAGCACCTGCCGTGTTACCAAAATTTTTACCGAATAATTTGATTTCCCAGTTGTGCTTGGTGATGAAACATCCATATCCATTAATCTCCCCCACCTTCGCAAAGGGGATCACCCGCATGAACTCCCATCTTCCCTCTAGAGAAACTGGGAATACTATTCTGCTCGTGTAGCTCCTGAAAGAATATGCAGAAAAACCCTTTGCGGTAGACGGTAGTGGTGGCGCGGATTCGGTGAAGACCAGGTAGTGAAATTTTTTGAATCGGCACAGCGGACAGCAGATCCTGTCCCGAGGTCTCCTCGCAATTTTGCACCAAGCGCTCAAAGTCTAGTGCGATTCACTACAGCGTGTCCTAAAAGTATACGTTCACCTTATTTTTCTCATGTGTCTCTGGGAAAAGTAAGCTATTAGGCCGGTCAAAAAGTATCCGCCGTTTCTAGCGCCTAAGTTTAAGACATCATAACTCTGCTGAAACACAACCTTTCGACCTGAAATAAAAACAGTTAT
>KZ345104.1:41281-60670 GCA_002352805.1 Teladorsagia circumcincta
GTCAGAGGATTGGGTCAGCCACATGTCCCGCCGTCGACCAACAGACCCCAGCTCTAACTCTACGTAGAAGGCTTGTCAAGTCTGGTCATCCTTTTCAAAACTTCCGGAAAAAAGAATGAACCTCACACTCGACTGTCTGAAACATGTTTCAGTCCAACCATCAAAACGCACAATATTTATTCTTCTCTTGAAGGTTCTGAGCACACTTTCCAAACTTGTGAATCAAGAAGTTGTAAATGATGGTTCTGCTGCTTTTATGGTTCATTTACTGATATGGGTACGCAAAAAAAATGAAAGAATTCTCTACTTCCTGCTACGGCTAATCAGCCTTGTCGCTTGGTATGAGGTATTCATCACGCGAAGACGGGATAGCAACGGCTGCTAATGACTTCATCTGACGTAAATTATATGTACAAAATCGTGTGATATTCTAATCACTGTTCCACTTCTCCGCAGCCTCAGGAGTAAGCATGTCATGATAGATGAAATCTCCGTAAGGCTGGTATCACACTGCGAATCCTGTAATCCGCTGGTAGCAAACGAATCGCAACTTTCGTCATTGACCTAATAGTCTTTGACAGTCGTAATCGGACGTTGTTTCATTTTGGGCCCCTAAGATTGGTTGAGCGTGCGCTTATCAATTGGTTAGTCCTTTCTATCGTTCCTTCTTCGGATGAGCCTTTTTTGAAGGACTGTTGGGAGTGTTGTAAGGGCAAGCGGCGCGGATCACAATGCGCACAATCCCAGAATCAAATTTGGATCCTGGGTCCCCGGAAAACCTAGTCTTCATCCCTTCGAGGACTGCTAATCGGTACCAGTCTGCCTGGGAGGAAGAATACACTGATTTTAGCATCGGTTGGCTCCCGTTGTATAGGCCAAATCGCAATCCCCTTAAAAATGCCAATTTTGCCGCATTTGCCTCCGATCTTGAATAGAAGTGGAATGCGTGGCACATTCAAGGAAGAAATTGACCCACGTCCGATGCTTTATCCTTATCCTTTATTTTCCTCTGTATGGGACAAAAGAATTGACACACGATTTACAGATTGACTTGGAGGCGGAGTTTAAGCAGTCTCAGCCATTTCTTTTACTCAGTTTCTACATTCTAATTCGTGTTACTGCGATTGTGCGCACTTTGATCTCCTCCATTGGGAAAACATCAGGTCAGACAGCTCGTTTTGGGCAGTTGCACAGCTTCGACTCTCTTCTCCGCTAACTATTTCGTTTCAAATATAAAACTGATAATTTTCCTGTCTATCGGGATTTTTCGCTACATGCATACGGCACCACTGTAGAATTCTCGAGAAACGTAATCTAAAATCAATTTTTTTTCTCTTCAGTTCTGAATGATCAGGATCTCTATTATACCTATTTACACGACTGTCTTGGACAGCGTACCTTAATAAATTAATAATGAAATGGACTAAGGGAGGATCCAGGGCGGGTGAGCTTATGGTTAGGCAGAAATGTAAAACATTACCATGGTCACATCATTATACCGTATTTTCGGTAGATAAGCAAGCCGCGATATCACGTAAAAACACCTCTGCTCCTGCAGTGTAATTGTGTACAACCTAGAAACTGCCGCAAATTTGCCTATAGGGGTAATTTGATATGCTGATTACAGGAATGTTATTCATTTTCAGAGGTGGCGCCATGTACGGCGGTTGGCGTCACCTTGTGGCGACAAATGTTCCCATCAGATTTTGTGTGAACTTCCGTATAGAAGTCACTTGGTGTCGTGATTACGAATATGACATTCATTCTCGGCGCTGGCGCTATTTGGCGACTAGTTTCCGCTTTTCTGTGCTCTCCAACCAGTAGATCGGTGTTGGGCAACGCTAACGTCCAGAACGAATGTCAGGTTCGTAATGAGACACTAAACAAGCTCTATACAGAAGTTTGCACCGATTTTGGTGGCGCCATCTGGCATCGGGTGGCGTCACCGCCAAAAATGAATGTTGTGTTCAGAATCGGGACATCGATTAATCCCTGTGGGCAAGTTACGGTAGTCTCTAGAGCACACGTCATCAGCGAGGATCGGCGCGGGCTTATCTGAAGGTAATTTTTTTAGGGTAGTCCATTTTAGTGTCATCTAAACATCAAATGATTATTTGGTTGAAATTACTCTAGGTTCTAAAACTTTTGGGAAATGAGTGAAGTAATTAAATTCCGTTCAAGTTTTTTGGTCCTCCCTTAGAGTATCGCTGAGCAATTTAGATGAGGGGCATTTCTATAGTTCAGCCCCCGTCTGACAGAAGAGCACTTGCGAAACAACGCCTAACGGCTTCTCTGATTCCCAAGTCTTTCCCACCCCCCGCTTAGGATATTTGACAAAAAAAAACTCGAGTTTGTGAAAAGGCCTTCCTATCTATGCAGTGATGAAACAGATATAGTAGTTCCACACTAAACGAATAATTCCAAACTACACAAAATGATTCACATTTGAAAGATTCACGTGGTACCAAGATCAGCACTGCTATTGAACACCATAGACCATTAATTGGATCGTGGGAAAGTGGGAGGGGTGTAATGTGCGTCGTAAAAGGGGGAAAGAGGGACCATCCCCTCTCCCAAGACGAGGAGGTGGTATATCCGCAATTTCACGATACGTGGCTCTCCAAGGAAAACACCATCTTCTCAGAGAATATAAGCTGGAGAAGGAAGCCGAGAAATGGGGCGCCGAACGCACCAAGAGTGCGCCATGCTAGATCGCCTAGGTCAAATCTACCGCTGCCGATTGTGTACCAGTCCGCACCCTCAGTAGGTCCGCCTGTCTCTCCACTACTCAATTTTCCCCTTCTTCAACCTTCGTTCTTATCGTGGACTCCTCCTTGAGGAAATGATGCGCCTACTCCATTACCGCATGGCCCCCCACCTTTGTATAGGTGATTTTGCATCTTCCTCCATGAAGAGAGCAACGCAGGGCCAGTTCCACCCATTACAGGGTGACCACAAATTACGGTAACAAGAGCTGATGCATTCACGTTCAGAAGCAAACCGAGATAATTTCGACTGTAGGCTTTGGAATATCAGAAAATCTCTATTGAGGAAGGCCAGCGAACGTAGAAAAACCCTATCTATAAATACCTACTTGGGATGGATCCGGTGTATGGGTTGCCTTGACTACTTCGCATTTTGTCATTGTGAACACCAGCCAATTTCTGATCAACCCTGTTTTTGTTTCTTGACTTTCAATCAATATAATTGTGCTTTCCAAATGTCATTTACATGCTGTGCAAAAGTCCTGTGATCACTTTAACTCGTTACCGTAATTTTTGGCCACCTTGTGTAATCTTTTTATTCGTTTTCAAAGAAATCAAAAGCGTGGCGTATGCCGTAGGGGATCACAATATTGCCTCTTTGTGTTTTTTTTACATATCTTCAAGATTATACACCTCACTGGACCTCAGCGGGTTCATGCCCATAGCTTTTTGTTATGTATGATTAGTCCACGTGGGCTCATGTCTAGTTAATAAATGAATGAATGAATGAATGAATGAATGAATGAACAATAACGCGACTAATTCCTTCTTACCCTCCAGCACACTTTTGGGGCATTGTCATCTCCTCGTTCCTGCCGAATTTCGTTTTTCCTTTTGATGTTGATATTTATCCGTTAATCATCTCCGTTTAGGTTTTCTGTCGCTTACTATAGCATTTCACAGACATTCCATACTACAGATTTCACATACTCAAGAACAGCACATTTTACTCCTTACCTATTTCGTGAACTACCCACGACTATGGCATGTGTACAGAATTTAGCGCAATTTGTTATTTCGGCTACGTACCTTATTGATATCACAATTATTACCAGTTGCACTACGATAGCTGTGATCAACTACAGAAATCGCGACTGTTTTCATCCCTTCTTCTGGTGAGCTTTTGCTTCCAAGCTGTTCGATAGAAAACGTTCACAATAAGTGACAAGACTTTCCTCATATTAGGGTCTTTACTCGGTATTGCTCTCCGCTGCTTACTCTTGCATTTCACAGACATTCCTTTCTGTTTCGGAGATGTTCATTAGAAATGAGAGAAAGTTGGTTAAAATTAAAGGAGCCTGGCTCAAATCTTGATGTGATTAAAAAGAGTCTTCGTCCTACAAGTTCTACCTTGGCTCCACTGCTTTTTTCTTCTTCTTCAAGACATCAAGCGATTGAAGGTTTTATGTCAGGGTGAAAATCGTTTGAGGACTCGTCGAAGGCTCGTCGAGGATTTTCGCCTGTTTGGTCGCGCCCTCCCGCGCTCACATTCACATTCGCCACCAGCGAGCCGTCTGTGCCCTCTGAGCTTACATTCCCTCTCGACAACACTCTCACACAGTACAGAGCCCATAATCGAGGATTTTCCAGACCGTTATTCACCCTGTCTTCTGGGTACACGACAGGAGGCCCGTCACGCGGCAAGATGGCAGGGACGCAGACGGGTCAGTGCACGAGTTGCAGCGCGTACTGTGCGACATTAAACGTAGTATGGTACACTTTTTCAACGCTCAATCGACCAGTGCGCGCTGCAAATTGCCCGTTGACTCGTCTGCGTCTCTGCCATCACGCCGCGCGAAGGGCCTCCTGTCAGGTGGCCCTGTTTTCTATGTTCTTGGTGTTTACACGTACCCTGGCCGGGAACCTCCAAGGAGTCGAAGTTGTGGATAAAGAGGATGGTGAAGATGTGTTATTGACAAGGGGCTATTGGAAGGGCTAACTACTAGATGCAATAAGTCATATTGACTGGGATGACCAAAGAGAAAACTCTTTATAATAATCTTACTGATTGTAGAATTCATGTAGTGATTACCGTAAACAACTTGTGCAAACTGCAGATGTTTTTTTTTTCTGCAAAGATTATTGAATGACATCCTTGTCTCCAACGAGCAAAAATCCTCGTTACAGTACCCTCTTCTCGCTGTTTTTGGTCAGTTACGCTATAAGCGACGTGTTTGAGATAGCATTCTTTATCAGCGTACGCTACTCTATCAATACAAAATTGATGGAAGCAATTAGTGGTACGAATTTTCAAAGAGTTTATTCATAAAAAAAGACCACAATAATATTTCAATTCAGAGTTCTTCTACTTTTACGCATCGCCTTGCGCAGTTCTACTTCTGCTGGAACGCTTTCTGGCGTCCTGTTTCTCGATGCGATACGAAAAAGCTCGACCGTGGAAAGCATTCTGGCTTGCTCAACCAATTTGTGTAAGTACTTTAATTTTTTCATGAATAAACTCACCATGTGAAACGTATTGTAGTCAGTGGGTGGGAAGAAACTCAAGACTTCAAATGTACTTTGAGATAACCTTTATTGTAGTTACGTCATAACTCAAATTACAAAGTCAGTTACAAAAGAAAAACCGAAAATTTCCGACGAAGATAAAAGATAATTGGCCGAAGGGAACTAACGGAAATTGTTCACTACAGTAACAATCTCATTAGCGGGACGGGATATTTGGGCCAAATATAGTACAGGAAATTTCACTTGACAAAGGTCAGCAAAAATGCTATAGTAGTTGGAGGAGGGGGGGGGGGAACAAGGTTTCATTGCGACTCACCTGAGCAAATATGGATTATACGAGTCTACTGTATCTCGGTGAGAAGGAAACAGCATAAAACAGATGCCGCAGGATACCCTCTGCATTCCCTTCCCCTCCCCCCTCCCTCTTATACTCCAGGATATTTGATCTGGAGAAGGTAAAAATAAAAAAAATGTCTGTCAGGACTTCCTGCCACGGGAACGCTAAGGGTACTGTCAGACTACAAAACTGTGCTGTACACGCTTGCTTCCACGGTCGCGTCGTACACCGAATGACTCGATTCGTTGTACGTGACGCGGCCGCGGGCGCAAGCGATTTGCTGGATTCGCAAAGTATGACATCGACGCAACAGTGATTAGGTGGTTGAATCGCCTTACCGCACTACATTCGCTTCAAAAAGACGTTAATCTTAGCTTGGGACAAATACTGCTCATTCTACGATGCGGATCCATAATAAATCACGTCGGATGACTTGCCTTCTTTCAGGTGCTAACTTAAATGAGGGAGGGGGGGGGAGGACCGCAACCGCGCGTGGTATGTTCCCGACAATGTGAACCGCGTGTTGCGCAAATTTCAAAAATTTTACGACCCTCTCCTGTAAGGGCTAATTATGTCTTTTACATACTTGTATGCCTATCATCAACGACCGTGAGAAGTTCACGCGCTTTGGCACGCTCAGAGGACGCAGGGAATCGAGGCAATATGGAATTATATTTATTATATACATAGATGTGATTCTCAAAATTCTGCATAAACCTAGACATGGTTATCATGGCAGAGACTACTTTTAAAAACCTACCAATTTTTTTCAAAAATCCGATCTCTCTTTTTTTGAACCGGAGAGCTAAACTTTGTATTATTAATACATTAACCGAACCTCTTCATTTGAAGGTTATATCTTTTCTTAGAAGCATTTTTCTGAGACGGGATACAAAACTTCTGAAAGTTCAAAGTGGTTTCTTTCTGAAAGGCGTTTAAAGCTGTTTAAAGTTTTGCAAATGTTCAATTCTCAGAAACAATCGTCCCGTTGTTTCGTTTTTTGTGAACATGCGAGTTTCTAACAATGGGACCTTTATTGCTTCCTTCACAATTAACCTTTTGCAGATTTTTGAGCTAATCAGAAACTAAAGGAGAGGAATATGTAGTGCTTCCACACGAGTACTGAAACTCTCCCAAAATATCACTCTTTGAGAAAAATTGTATAGCTGTTTCGTTTTTTCCCTCTAGGGCTTTCCTAGGCCATTCTCTTAGAAGATTGCTCTTAGAACGCAACTTTGAACCTGCTTCAGAGTTGGAATAATGAGAAGCGACAAGGACCATTGAAATCCACAAGATCAGCGTTTTATAGATTATGCGAGAGTCGCCTGGAAAACTCTGAAATGAAGACCTTTCTTCTGCCAGAATTTTCATTTTCTCAAAAAACAATCCGCCAAATTCTTTGCACTTTCTTCCACCGTGCTTTGGTCTGAACGCTCTGGAAGAATCTACGTTTTTGCTCGTGGTTGCTGAAATATGAAATAGTTTAGTAAGAACTCCTGCTTCGGGATGAGCCATTCAACCGTCTGTGGTGAGTAGTCGCAGTGATGGTTGGAAGTCTGTCCTCAGTTACAGCTTTGCCCTGCCTCGGCATCTTCAAATTTTGTAACTGGTACTTAAAGGACGAATTCACGGATTAGAGTGAAAGTCGAATTAGGAGTAATTCACCTGGTTGAGGGACCCGCGTACCTCCTGAGGGTGCGGACTGGTGCGCAATTGGCACCGAAGGAGTTGAGCCCTTTGACCTATTAGGGCTCAATGTTGGCGCGGCTGGTCAGTGCACGCCCACAGACCATCGAATCACTCGCCGCGTATCAATACGCAGCGAGTGATTAGATAGCAGAGAGAGCGTTACGTTGAAGAGGGCACAGCGATGAGAGTCGCATCAATGGCGAGATCAAGGCGAAAGAAAGGGGTCTCATTTCTCGGGTTCTAGGCCATTTTCCAGGATTCTTCCTTCATTACTGTAAAACTCGTCACCGCTATGTTAATTTGAAATGGGTTGCCTTTTCTGCGTAAATTCGTCCTTTAAGCTTACGACCCCCTCATTGATCTTTGCGCAACGGGCGCTTGACCCTGCTTCCTGAATTTTTAGCGAAAAAGCGTAACTTTGCCCAATTCACCTCCTCATACATGTCAAGTGACTCACTTCACTCCCTGATCTCCCTACATTTCCCCGGGCTCACCGTATTTCTTGCTTTGTTTTCAAGGATCTTAGTTAGCACCTTCTTCAGCTTGAAATTTCAGTCAAATTAGTGACAACTCGTGGTTTCAATGAAATATTGAATGAAATATAATTGAAAAACAGAAAAGGAGAGGAGATAAAAATGAGAAGAAGGGCTCGAGCGCTACAATTTGATTTTGGATTTGGATTTTTTTCTGGCCTTTTTGGAAAAATTTGGATTTTTCGACACGCACGTGTTTGCTATCTGCTCCTCTACCGGGCTACTATTGCGCTGTTATAGGCCATCTCCTATTCAGCCTTCTTCGTGTGCAATATTGTACTGACTTTCCAGACGAGTTGAATTTTGTTGTGTTTGCCAGGCACATCACCCTTAACAACTGATTTCATTACCGCGATGAGTAACTCTCTCATTAATTCATTTCCGTCTAGTAGTTTGGAGTATGACTTATTATACTGATGTATGAGCGTCTGAGAACCTTTGATCTGGGCATAGTTCTAAGCAGTACGCAGGGGTAGACGTATGTAGGTTTAACTGGATACGGTACCTCTCACTAGAACATCGCCGGCAGCGCAGCTTTCGCCGCATTGCCGCAACTCGAATCTTCTGACTGTAATCCAAGCGAAGGACGTTACTGTCAAGTAGTGCCAGTGTGTAGGCAAAACTGTGGTCAGTTAAAATCACTATAAGCGATGAGAATGGGCATTAAAATCAGCAAAAGCAGAGCAGGAAGCAAAAGCTTCCTCATTCAATTCCAGGAATAACCTGAAAGCACAGATTCCGCAAATAAGTACGAAGAATTGTGCAATTCCTAATGCTTTATCCTTTATTTTTACCCTTACACGAATGCTTTTGCGTTGACGCATACGCTTGAAATGTTTTCTATTCATTTCATGCTCTTCTCCTTCAAATATAATATTTTATGTGCTCGGGGCAGTAAGCTGCACTTGATGTAACATCCTTTCCGTTCCTTTGTGGGATTTCAAGAAAAGTCACACGCCGTATAAATGTTGAATTCTACTCTACAAGTGTCTCACGCTGTCAGGAAACTGCAACGAAAGAGGAAGTATGTGGTGGGGGGGGGGGAGAACACAACGATGTTCCACTTGGCTTTCTGGCGCTTCTCTGGCTACTTGCCCAGCATCTTATCCCTATAACAAGTGCACGACTCTCTCTGAAGGTTGCAGCCCAACCAATCGTTGACGCCTAACATCGTAGCGTTTTAGCCTACTCGACGCTTTTCAATGCAAAACTCGAGTCACGCCATGTAACCGTATGTACTTCGCGAAGGGTTTTGTCGACTTACTCTGAACAGACGTTTCTCGCAGTGCTGCTATCTTCCAAAACAACCAAGCAGGGTCAACCGTCTTTTCGCACTATTCCAACGGGTGGGAGGATTTGTGGTTTCGGGAAGGAAGAGACATTTTAAGGTTGAGCAAGATAAAGGTCGATGGAGGTTGTCGAAGGGGATTACGTTTTAGGCAGGTTTTTGACGAACTGGGGGGGGGGGTGCTGTAGGTGCTACCTACATGGATGTGCCTCAGCCAAAGATGAAGCTGCCCCCACGGGAGCCGCGTCGATGGAGTGGAACATAAAAAAGATTAATTCAAGCAAATTTAGTGCCTTATTTATATTTCAAACCCACGAACAAAACTACTAGCTATGATACTATGCATCGACCGAATAGTTCAAATCGTGCTTTTACAAGGGAAGTGAAAAGTCACAAGCTGTGATCTCATGCGCTCCTTTCAATTTTGATTCAATTCTCTCAAGGGTGAGAAGGCGGGGATTTTCCATGGAAAAACTCGATTCAAAGTGATTTTGGTGTTTGATTTTCGTTGCACGTGACGAAATCTGATTGAATGGCCTATTGTTGTGCTCAAAGATTCTTATGAAGAAAATTGTAGTAGCACTACGTTGTGAACAATTCCTCAATTGAATCGTTGCTCTACAGTAACTTTAACGTAGGAAATTTGGTTTAGAAAAAAAAGATTTAAAAGGCTGGTCGACTTAAACAACCGAAGATTGGCCGGCTGAATAAATTTGAAAAAAAAAACGCGGCTGATCAGGTTCAGGGAAAAGTCACATAGTTCTCAAGTAGCAATCTCTTCCAGCACGTAGGGGATTTTATAGACGAGGATTTTTGGCCTCTGTGATGGTGCACCTAAGAGGTTCACAAATTCGGCTAAAGTTGAAAGGAATAGAAAAAAACAAAAAATTTACCTATGGTGCCCGTTCAAGTGCTGATTTGAAGTGCTTCGAAGAGCAGCTTCATTCGGGAGTTCCACAAGGTTTATTTTGATTCATCAGAAAGAAACGCTCAATATGGAACGAATTTCCTTGACCCTTTTTCGAAGGAAGATCTCGTGATCAGGTTGATCAGGAAATAAGCTCCAGCTCAAGGAGTTAAGAGCGGTCTGCAGGCATACGTCATGCCATACGAAACTGTAAGGTGTGCTCTCTTTCAAAAAAAAATGAAGGGCGTTGGGTGCAGACCGTACACCACATGTGACGACGGAATCCACAAGATGTAAATGTTCCTGTCAATGAAATGATTAGCCCGTTGCAGTTGTATTCTATCAGTTATCACTAATTACAATTATCATTTACCGAAAATCATAGATCCCTACTGGCCCCTACTAACACCTACTTGATGGCCGTCGTCACTTGTGGTGTATGGTCTGCAAACGACGCTTCGAAAGGGAGGGCATGTAGAACCGCTAAAGAATAAGAACGCACACGGGTCACCACTCAGCACTTGGAGTCTCGAAAAAGAAATGATGTTGTGAGCCATATCTGGTCTCACTAGTGCTCATCGCCTCCGACACTTTTGTCTTTCCCCGGTGCCGAGAAGTTGTATCTCGCTGCCATTTTCTAGGGTCACTCAGAACCTGTAGAAAAGAGGGCAACAATTTTTAAGACGTTAGTTCTTTATTTTCATTTTTTTTTGCTTACTACTGGCCCAAATCGCTCTTTTACTTTCAATCTCGAGTGGAATAACCATACTAATATCCTCGGATCCATCGGATGTGCCATTGATTAGGAAGTTAGTCGACTACCACAGTTTCTAAATCTATTCCTTGGTTCAAATAATAAAGATTTGCGAGTAGGCTGATTCGGAGTTTTCATTAATTGAGCCAAATATGCTACTGTATGCCGAACGAAAAGCAAATTCCCGGTCTACATAGTGGACTGGAAACTGGTCGAAACCTAGCGCTTTCTTCAGACCTTTATCATTCCCGGTAATGGCGCGATATTGACAGCGCCAACCACGGAGAAATGTGAGGTTTCGTTGGCTCTCAGGGTTTGGAAAAGTGGCCCGTAAGTCGTGATATCGTCTCAGCGCTTTGCTTTCGATGATAGAAAAAAAGCAAACCCTCTTCTTCAGGCATTGCGCCAATTTGGTAATACCAGTGTGAAATATTGTATTTTATTTCAGTTATTAATATCGTATGGTGTTATTTACTCTGCAAAATTGACAATATACTCGGAAGACGACATCCAAACAGCTATTCTGTTTGTGATACAAGTTCTCATTGCTGTGGTAAGTTCAGAGAACATATTTTCGATTGCTATACGTGAAAGGGCATTATTGACGTAGCCAATGATTAAAAAGTTTCTACATTTGATAGTAAATAACAATTACCTTGTAATAGGAAGCACCAATTTGATGGTAATTATTCCGTTGCGTCCACTCAGGGGTATTATTGAGGAAATTCATACCAATACAAAATACATATCACCCTCTACCCTAATTTCTTCTTGAAGTGTTCTACTTGAAGCAACAACCGCAGACGAATACGTACTTTTGCTACTAATGGGGTAAAAGATGCGGGAGCCTCAGCCGAAGACACATTAAGTGTTGCTAAAGTAAAAATTCCGTTCGGAAAGCCGCCATGGGGGAGTTGGATTGGTGCCAACTCGTTCACTCCGCTATTCCTTTCAGTCCGCCCACTTGCTGGCCATGGAGATCCCGTGACTAGCTGCGAGGGAATGTGCGATCGTTTATGGACTACAGGAACCATTTAAGCTCGGTCCTTAAGACCTCCACTCTGATGATGCCACTTGCCCTGGAATTCTGCCTTTCTTGACTAAACATGCGCCGTTTTGGTTTCAGAAGCTGTAATAATTGGAACTACGTATATGTTTCTTCCTAACCATGGGGATCACTTGCAGATGTTCAGCAATAGTAGTTCTTGGCAAGCAGGTTCGCACAACTCGTCCAGTCCCTCCTTTTTTCAAGGAGAAACAGAGGGTTTCTTTGCGCGAAGCTCCTTGCTTCTTTTTTTTTATTTGCCCTATACAAACTGGTTATCGTCCGTCTTTACCCCGCCATTTCGATCTGGGGTTGTTGCTACGAGTCCCCATGAATATAATCTACAACACCCCCCCCCTTCCTTGATCGCAATCACCAGCCTCAACCCAATGACGTAAATGTCAGTTTTAAGGGAACTACGATATATTTCCTACCTGCGAGGCGAGTACAATCTCAGCTGAAGCTTCTGGGGGGCATCGACTTAGTCTACCCGAGTTTCTACGGCCATCGAATCCCTCCGTCAATTGATGATAGGGGATTGATTGCATGAGATGGTGTGGATTAGATTGCGCCAAGAGCACAACATGTGAGGTGGGCGAGGCTTGTATGGTGGATGGGTGTGGTACTGAAATGGGTCAGGTCTGCAGAATCCCATCAGTTTTTAGGCTGTTGTTCATCGTTGTCAGAGCAGAGGACCTTATTCTTCCGTAATGACCAACTTTGGAATTTTGCGCTGAAAAAAAGTACCCCAACAAATTTAAGAAAGAATGGGCCAAACCATCTCATAAGCGGAGCTTGTTTTGAATAATTGTAGCATTATTTGTGATCCCGAACAATCTCACGGTAGAAATTACAATAAACCTGCAGTTGTCTCACGTGAGCCAAGAGTAGATACTAATTGAGAGAAGTATACACTACTCAGTAGTAAGATGAACTTTGCCCATTGTAGGCCCTACTGTAAATAATGACCAACCGTTGATTATTGGTCCAGACTAGAGATTAATTGGGAACTGTTGATCAGAAATCTAATTTTTATGATGAAATACTTAGGCGTAATATGCTGATCGAGGTATTTAAATGCCCAGTATGTAGCCCCTAATTAGTGTCTGAACATCCATGGCGATGACAACCGTTCGACTGACCGCTCAGATGAGGTAGTAATATTCGGTAATCCCGAAGGAGGAGTCAAATTGGGCAAAAATGGCCGTATTTAGAGATTCTGGTGATGGAGTTGAAATGTATCGGCTGGAACCAGGTTCAGCACAATCACCTATCAAAGGGTAAGAGGGGATCGCATACCTGAAATAAGCTACTTCTCGCGGTATCTCAGAAATAGTACGGTTCAACTCCCCTACTGCTCTCGAAAATACTCTTGAACTTCAAAATTGGAACGTGATTATTTTCCTTTTACCTTTTTAGTCGAAAGGTGTGCCACGACTGGGGTTTACTTCACAACCTACAAGATTTTATCCCAAGATAGGTTAACTCTTCACATCAATTACAATCGGACCCTTTATCTGGAATTGGATTTTGAATGACGTTCAATTAATTTCTTAAGCCACTAGTTCAAAAGTTTATGTGGTGTTATGAGATGTGTCATGGGAACTTTCCGTTCTGTATGTTATTATATTTTGCTTATAAGACCTTTTTCCTAGTGATAATTTTGCTATTACTATTACTTCATTTGAAAGAGGCAAATAATTAATTTCAATAACATCATCCTTCCAGATAGCTGTGCTTCTACTGATCTATAACAGATGGCGCACGAAGAAATCGCTCGGAATTGGAACAAAACTGAGCACGAGATACCAGCTTGCTGAGAACATTCGGGTGCTGAAAATTTTGCTCCCGGTCAGCCGATTATTCACAGTTTTTCTTGCTTTCTAATCATCGTACATAAAAATCTATAACAAAACTGTATATTCTTGATGGTCTTAGTATACAAAAATGTAGGCGGGTCCATCTACAATCACGCACATTTCTGTGCCAGATGGACCTGCACTCTCTATTGAATGCAGAAGAAGCCTCCCAACCTTTCATACCACTAAAACGTCGGATTAGACTTTTAAAGGCAATGATCACGATTACTCAAGGGCGGAGCAGTCTTGATGACGCCGTTCAACGCCATTGGTGAACGAGACCGTCAACGAGCAAGAGGTGTGGTTAGAACCGTCTCTTGACGCCCTTTGCCGATGGTGTTGACGCCAACGAAACGGCACCGCCTTCCAACCATCTTTCAGTAGCTTTATATTATTTATTCTACTATGATAAATGTTGTTAGCTAATTCTTCCGTAACAGCACAGTATAGTGCTATTTCAGGTGATATTTTTCGATTTATCGTTGACGATATGCGACATAGCAAGTCGAGTTATGTACACCATTGCCGAAGACACGAATTGCTCACATAGTATTTTCAGCATATTTTACGTATTTTTCAAACTCGTAAGTTGATCACGATTGCCCCTGATCAAATTTAACTCCAACTGTCGACAGAAAGAGAGAACGAGAATGTCCCTATATCTTGAAGATCCGTGCCTCTAAGTTCACACATACTTGCCTCTATCAACGTTAACAGACTCTTTAAAGGAGATTCCTACGATATGGTCGGAGGTCGGAGAAGAAGAAGCCTACCTCGGGGAAAGGTAGGCGGATCCTCAAAGGGTGGGACCGATGCGCAATTCGCAGCGAAGATTATGCCCTCGGCGACCTAGCATGGCCGTCCCGTGCCGCTATCGCCGCTGCCCGCCCACCCCTTGCCATCTCCCTCCAAAAGGCGAAAGAACGTCAACTATGAGACGCGCCTAATACGCAAATCAATGGAAAAGGGGTTGAATTTCTGGGGTTTTAGGTGGTTTTTCTTAGTTTTTCTTCAACCCTACAATAATGAATACCTACACCTCAATTTCTAGTGAGCTGCTTTTCCATCGTTAGTTTCGCTTTTGATGGCACGGTTTGGAGTTACATGTTCACTTGTTCCAACCCCGATCGTATTAGACAAGCGAACAAGCCCACCAAACCACCTTACTGTATCCATAGCACCTGATTCTGCACCACACGACACATTTCCTCCGAAATCTCAAATACAACCCCTTCTCTTCCACATATATAGAAGAGAATTTTTATGATGCACCCGAAGCGCAGTTGACCCTGGTCTCGGGTGCCGTGAAAGCTGCGCTTTTGCCTGGGAGCGATTCCAATCCCATGCTCATGGAGTCATCATGTAGATCACATTTTTACAAGGAAAAACTGATGGAGATGGGCTAATGACAAATGTATCACGGGCACGGTCGGGGATAGGCTTCTGAATGGTGCAGTCCCAGCTAGACCGGGAAAGCCTACCACTAGTCTAGGATTGTTCGAACGGTATGGGAGTTGGTCGTCCATACAGGTCCGCAGCTGGGCCTGAGTGTCTGATGGTGAGGAAGACTGGTTGACCCGCTGAAAATTCAGTTGTGGGGGGCATTCCATCGAGTTCTTCGATACTTAAGATAAGGATAATGCGGTCACAATACCTTATCGGATCATTTCGATGTATTTTCGATAAGTGTCGGTGTAGTGTGGAAACACCTTGAAATGCTTCCATATCTGTGCCTGCCATTCTCCAAGGAAAAGGTCCTGGACCACGGGGATGGACACTCTACCCAGGTTGAAGTGTGGAAGAGTTCTACGGTGGTTACCACGTAGAAACAACAAGCCAGGAAGCGAGCAGAATGCGTGGATCTTGGGGCACCCACCGGTCCTTACCAAATGTATAATACACCACGAATGAGCCATTCGCATATCATCTTATTCTCGAGATAAATAGTTCGGAGAAGTGCTCTCTAGGTCTTAGGATAAGATAGCAATGGTGCCCCCCTAACTGAATTTTCACCGTTGTACCCTCCTAGATGTTGTAGAGGATTGACTTCTCTTGGAAGGAGAAACTGGAGAAATGGTGTGTGACTCACTCAAAAGAATTTTATTCTCGCATATAAGCTTGGCTCGTTTGGAAGAAATGGTGTTTCCGTTGGAAACATTGGTTACTACTTTTCAGCTCAGTTTCTTCTTTCAATTGAGTATTCCTTGTTCGGTGCTTTTTTCTCATCCTGTCTTCAAAAAGTTCATCAGAATGGAACATGTATTCCACAACGTATTTCGTAAACGAAATAACAAGTGAGTATCGTTGTGATCTATTTACTAGCGATATTTCGACTTGATATTTGGACTTGTTAAATTTGAAATTTCATGAACTAGCTTTATTCATTCCAATGTTCCATATTCAGAGTGGTCATCAGAAGTGTCCTGGGCACAACGATCAACGAAGGTCAAACGGCTGATTACTACTTTTCGTCACTTCAGAAGAGATGGGAGAAAAGCTGAGCATCGGGGCGTTTAGCTCATGAAATAGGATCGTATGGAGAATTTAGGCTTATCCAGATGAAATAGGACCATTATGATTGGCTTGTAATGTGAATGTTAGGATCTGACCACTAAAATTACATTCAAGTCATACTCTGATACCGTACGGGAGTCAAATGCGTGGCACAACCCGAAAGGGATTGATCAGCGCGCCCAAAGCTTTTCATCTTTGTATGTATGTATTGATGTATGTATATTTTAAAGTTAGAACTGAGGTATTAAGGTATGTATATATCAAATTCGTGGTATTTTTCTGCCTTTCTTTGTTTTGGAACGTTCGTCTATGATTTTTGAAAAGTACATCTATTCATATATTCCGGAGCGCATTTTTTCACTCTACGGGAACATTGTTCTAGTTTTCTTTGAATGTTATCAATTGCCGAGTACAAGTTTTCTAAAGTGCATTTTTCGGACGATAAAAAGCAGTGTTTTCAATAGAAGCACTTCTAGTCGACAGCCAGCTCAAGGAGACGAAAAGACGATGAAAGAGCGAAACGGCGTGAAAATATTTGGGGACGATATCATAGGCTAAGTCAAAAATCATAAACGGTTTGAAAACTCAAACATAGAAATTTCGATTTGAACTTCGGCCAACCTTTTAAACCAACGTCATGACTGTAGGAGAGCATATGAGGAAACCATGAAGGGCTTCAGAGTGGTTTCTGACTTCTTGAGATAGGGTTATCGTCTGAAGCGTTCTTCACGGCCTTATTTTGACTCTTTTGGCTTCTTCAGGAAGAATTCGCAGGGATCGCCTTATTGGAGTATGGAGGGATCGGAACGGTTTATGGCCAGAAGGACCTCATCACAACCTCATTAAATATAGATATAAACAAAAATTCATGTCCTCGTGAGGTGGATCCCCGCTGGCACAGGTCTTTCAAGCCATGACCCGATTTTTCAAAATGGCTTTGTGCATTGAAGGGAGTTCCACGGGAAGAACGAACGTCGTAGAAGGGATATCCCACCTAGTGGAGAGACAGGCGGACCAAAGGATGGTGCGGACCGGCTCGCAATTGAGATTCAAGGATATGATCACGGCGATCTGGTATGACCTCGCGCAGTTGGCGAGGAACGCCCATTTCTCGCGCTTTCTTGTGTCTGAGTCTCTAGGCCTTTAGCGGAGGTAACGTTATCGTGAAGAGGGCCGCACCGATGGGAATGCGAAAATCACCGGGTCTCATTTTTCGGGTCATTTTCCTCGGTTTTCCCTCTTTCGTGCCTCACTGATCATCTCAACTTAATTTGCAGTGAGCTGCCTTTTCATGCCAAAGTCCGTCTTCGAGTAGATACATGTGCATGGAACATAGAACTAATAATAAGCTTCATTTCACACGAGCAGCCCCTTGAACGCCAAAAAAATGGAGGATTGGTTCGTGTTTCGATTTGTCGTGATGAACAAGTTTCGCATTGACCTAGCCATTTCTCATTATCATAAGGACCATCTGTAGCCCATATGAGTAGGATTGCAACGAAAACTTCGTGTCAAACAGGTGTGCTCGAGCCTTTGGACCCACTCGGCATAGAAGGCCACTTAGGAAATGTGAAACTAGTTCTGTGTTAGATGAATGAGATTCTATTTCATGCAGAAAACCATATTTGAAAAAGAGAGCAGATTAAAAACATCTTCGGTCAGCCATCCTTCAGAACCACCCAAGCGACCAGCAGCGATCCGGACTGTTTCAATTCGAAGTTGTTGTTGGGACACCACACTTATAGGCCCAGCCGCAGGTAGTGTACTGGGCTATCCTTTCTTCTTCTGCACTGCAACAAGTACTACAAATGGAAGCTATTAATTTCGGTAGCAAAAAGGATTTCAAAAACTTACTTGTGGTTTTTGCTTAGCGTTTCTGGACCAAATTTGACTACAATCCGTGCATCGGAACCGACATCATTGAATAAGCCACTCAAGCTCGTTTAGGCAATGTTCAGAATTACGACCAGGGTCGATCGAGGCGTCGAGGAAAATTATGAAATGCGACACCCCCCCCCCCTTCACTCCCCAGCGGCCGAAGTTTCACGAAAAACAGGTCGAATACGAAAAATTTGTTTGACTTCCCTGAAAACCTTCCCTCTGAAAAAGGAAACAACTCTTCTGCTCTACCTGAAAGGTCTTCACCATATAGAAGAGGTCGAATAAGATCATTTACAAGTAATTCTGCAGAGAAACGGCAAGGAAAAACTTTGAATTTGACATGGAGAAGCTATTGATCAGCTGCGAACTTATTCATCTTGAGTGTTGGCCGTGGAGCAGCTTATCTACTACGTTGAAATTTTAACACCTTTTAAATGATTATAAATTTTGTCAAAAAGGACGAATTTCCAATCTGAAAGCTGATTTGTAAGTTCTTTGGAGAGCTCTTCTTCATCAGGACAGAAACTACGGAAACTGATGCATAATCTTCGAGTTAGGTTGATCAGCGAGGAGATTTTATTATAAGTGCTAGTTTTTATACTTTTCAAGGCCATAGCTCCGTTCAAACTCGTCCAATCGGAAAACTTAATATGTCATCGTAAACCAAAAGACTTGCCCTATTCAATGCTCACTAGAGCTGCTCGGTATGATCGGGATTTGAAAAATGGCCACGTTGAGGGTTTTTGGCCGATTACCGCAGCAAGGTTCTTTTTCGCTGCATTGACCTTCTTCTAACGACTTTAGTTCCTTCCATGGGCAATCGTGAACAAAAGTGGGAGCAGATTAACTAGCGTGAAATTGTTAGCGAATTTCAACAGTAACGGTTACATGCTTATGAATTTACCCCCTGAAGACTGCAATTTGTTGGATAGCGGATCCTCCCCAGCCACTTCGCACGGAACCTTTTGGGAACCTCCTGATATCTTCCTGAATCGAATATTTTTCTTCAGGGAGCCGTAGCTTCAGCACGCGCTACTAATTGCACCCACTCAGGGACGCGCCGTGTGATTTACATTCCTTCATACTGTACTCAATTGAAAGATAAAACATCCGTCAGAAGTTGTTGATTCTCCCTTGTTCTTAGTTCTTTGAACTTGTTGTAATAAATCTCTGAGTAAGCTCGAAATTACAACGCGGACAATTTTGAACCACGAGGATTCTATGGGTGGAATAACATAGTTATCTGAAATATTGGCTCGCACATTTGCAGCTTGCACAGCATCGATCACTTTTTGATGTTTATGTTTTTTGGAGCCCTTTGACAAAGATGATCCTACCGCTTTCATCCTTT
>KZ345104.1:66741-77606 GCA_002352805.1 Teladorsagia circumcincta
CGCTCCCTGATGGTATCGTTGCGAATGTGGTCCAGTCTCGTGACCCCGGCTGTCCAGCGCAGCATTTTTGTCTCCATTACACTGAGACGGGCCTCAACCTCCTTAGTCACGGGCCAGCACTCTGCTCCGTAAATGGCGACCGGTCGGACGACGGTTCTGTAGATCTTAGATTTCAGTCGCTCTGGTATTTTCTTATCGCAGAGAATCGAGCGCCATTTGAACCAAGCTGCGCTCACTCGGGACTTTACTTCACAGATCAGGCTGCCATCGGATGTGATTGCCGACCCAAGATACTTGAATGATGTTGTACGTGTGAGCTCAGTGCCGCTGATCTTAATAGAGCCTGGCTCACTCAAATCGGTGGTGTGCGTCTTTCCGCAATACTGAAAGTAAACCTATCCATTGCTTCATTTCTCCCCGGTATTAGTCTAATCCATAATATTATCTAATTTTGAAATAATTTCTCAAGAATGGGTGTATCAAAATTTGGAAAAGGGTTATTCAGAGCTATCCTTACATTATTCTCTTGAAAAAGGCTACGCATGTCTATTTTGAGAGAACAACAGTTTGATGTTGTTTTCGTTGCTGCAGTTGAGCGAGCAGAGTTCTTTCGTAGGGATTCTACTGGCTCGGCAATCATCAAATCAGACTCTTTGCAGCTCCACTCAGAATATTTCTTGAAAGCCAACATCAAACTGCTCCTCTCTACCCACCAGGCCTATTACACCCTATCCTTCGCAACGGTAAGATAGATTTGTTGCGCGAGGCCGTTTACACAGCTCCCAAGTGGACAGCAAGCAGGCCTCGCCAATGCCCCCAATTGGTGGCCATGAGTGGTACTATTACTGCCCGTCATGCAAAGACTGTGCATCCGTGCTCTCTCGCATAGCGTGCGCTTTCGTGTATTCTCGCTTCTCTGCTCACTGTGTCTCTCTGTCGTACCACCGACTATCTTAGAGCGAACTAAAGCCCGTAGGTCTTCTAGTTTACTTACTGGATTCTTTGGCTTTCCTGCAAGGCACGGCAGTGGACGTTGAAATGGAGGAGGACGATGGGGAGAGGAGAAAGAAAACCACCATTATTGGACCTACGGTCGGTCCAATAAGGTGTTAAAAACTCATCCCTATGTGCCTCACGTCGTGATTGCAACAATGCTACCATAAACACCTTTCGTGCATCGTATACTCCTCGACGTGCCGCTTTCAAAAGTGGAAGAGAACACAGCTGAGGACGTAAAGCTCGTGCTGGCAAGGTGGGTGGGGAGGGGGGGGGGGCGGCTCGTCGGGAAGTCAATCTGGTTTGAAAGTGGTATGAGGAATTGTTAAAATTTAGATTTTGAAGAGCTTGCACTCCTTCCTGGCGTTTATGTAGCCCCAGGAAAAGAAATCTGATCCCAGGGATCCACGTCCCCAACTAAACGTGCTAGTGGTCGTCCTGAAAAACGCTCCGTTTTCCGAACGACCGCTAAACGAGACCAATCTCACGAGGGGGGGGGGGGGGTTCCCAGGACATGGAGCGCTTTTCCAAAACGGTTTCTTGCACTGTATGGAGACTCATGCGAGGAACAAGGAAACTCAGAATAGTGGAGAATAGATGGTCTAAAGTTCGATCCCTCGTGATGACTAATTTTTGTAATTTATGTGAGTGCCTCCAAACCGTGTCCAAATGACACCAGCGTCGGTTAGTACGCCATCCCCATAATTTGACGACATGTTGGAGGCTTCAACATAGATTGCAAAAATTTTTCACCACGGGGATTGATCTTGGACCATTTCTTCACCACTGTTTTGAGGTTCTGAGCGATCAGGAAAACCGCGCCATAGTTTTATTTCCTCGCATGAGCCTTTATGCTAGAAACCATTTCGGAAAAGCGCTTCATGACCTGAAAGGCCCTCCTTGTCAATCCCATCAGCCAATTCTTGGCGTTCGCTAAAGAATGTTTCGTTTTTTCAAGGACCTGGCCAGGGATGTTCGAA
This sequence comes from Teladorsagia circumcincta, assembly GCA_002352805.1. Lineage (NCBI taxonomy): Eukaryota > Metazoa > Nematoda > Chromadorea > Rhabditida > Trichostrongylidae > Teladorsagia > Teladorsagia circumcincta. The sequence goes on from KZ345104.1 coordinate 68,718, forward strand.
AGAGCACACTTGCACGTCGATGGAAGTCTCGTTAGACTTCAAAGGGACGAGTGATCCTTGATGTCTTACCAGCGATGTTTGAGTCTGCGCTTCCCTAGAAAAAGATTGCCGCCAGAGCAAGCCACATGCGATTTGATTTTGAGCTGAGCTAGTTTCGAAGTGGCAAACAGGGCAGAAATTCAACTGCAAAAAATCGTGCTTGTACCAATTGTGGCTTCTCGAGTTGGATCCTCGAATTGCCTGCATGCGTTGTTGTTGTTGTCCTTGCGTGCTTGGATTGAATCAGTAGAGCATTCGAGATTCGAAACTGCGCTCCAATGATGTTTGCATCGCATTGCGAAACGGAGGAGCATTATCATTCGACTGGCTGTGGTGAGTAGCGACTTGAAGAAATGCCAGGTTGGTTTTCTGCTTTGAACTCATTCCAAATACTATACTTATTATCTTACGCCGTGCCCTGAAAGCAGCACCTCCAGGTCGACTTGGTGGGGTAAAAGCGGTCTAGTGGAATTGCGGATGCCGCGTTGATTGCCAATGGGAAAAGAAACAAAGAAACCGTCGATGAAACTTCTATATAGGGACTTTCTCACTTCGCCTTGTAATAAGCAGGGGAAAATAAAATCTCTTGACTGGAAAGGAATAAAATCTCTGGACAGGAAAGACCGCCTGACTTGTAAGTGGTGTGCCTTACTTGTAACGAATTTTAAATCGGAGAAACATCAAGGCCACTACATAAGAGGATGGACGAACACCGAAGAGCTTTACGTAGCCCGCAGAGCTACCCGGAAAATCCATTCTCCCGACATCGCACCCTCCGGCATTCGCAGGAGACCGCCCGAGCTTTCCGTCACCATTCTCCACAGAAATGTGGTGGACCCAGTCGAAAGAAAAATAAGGGAAGCTCTAGAAATAAGGCAACAGAAGTCACCGATCAACAATAAGGAGGAGATGAAAGTGGCAATGAGTCTGATATCACTATGATACGTGCGTTGTGAAGCACAACGTGACATAGTCTAAATCGGTCCCTGCTCTAGCGCGTATATATACCCACAGAACTCTTGCCTACCATTCCTGCCAATGCTCCCATAGGGCTCGGCACCCTTTCCTTCTTCTCCCAGCCACCCAACAACCCTGTAGGTTACTGTTGCTCTTATGTTTGATGCTGTTAGTATGTGGTGTACTGTTTTATAGCTGCTTATTCAGTTGACCTGAAGAAGGGCTTATGCCCGAAACGTTGTCAATAAAGTCTGAGGAAAAGAAGAGCTTTTCATATGCACAATAAGTTGTTCAATATAGTAGAGAGCACCACATAGTTATTGGAATACGAATGTCACCGATCTAAACCTTCGAACTGTGTCGTTTGATTTTCCTCCTCCCGCAATCCTCCCCGCCTCCCTCCACTGTCCCAACTGCCACTGCACCACCACGTGGAATGGCCGAGAGCGTGCTCAGTGTAACGGTTGGGGATGCTACCATAATGATGCCGTTGCAAAAAAAGAAGATATCGCAAAGCTGCAAGATCCCTTTCCCCCCCCCCTCCCCCTGTTAGCGGCTTGTTTTATCCTTTAGCTTTCTTATCACTTCATTGTCGTGAGGGACAGACAGACAGACTTACCCACATAAAAACCGTCACATCAAATTAGGCGTTTATAAAATAGAGGAGTGATCCACTGATAAGACAGTGCAGCATAAGATTTCATCTTCAAGATCGAAAATTCTTAGGTTAAGGGCTTCCTCACTTCCGACATGCGACTATGCTGAAGCAATGAAAGAATGAGGCGCAGAGAAAATATGAGGGGAGGGAGCGGCTTTGCAGATGAGAGGTTCCCAGAAAACAGCCTCTGCGAATGGCAACATTGCAGCTGTTGCAGCTGGCTTCACGAAGCCCTAGCGCCCTTGCTGGGAGATTTTCGCTCATGGAAGCGCTACATCTATCATTGCCCTCTACGTGTATATCCCACAGATCGAAGGAGATAGGTACTTCGCACGACTCCTCTCTGCGTTGTCCTTTTAGAGACTGGAGACTTCTGGAGGAAGTCTTCATTTCCTTTATAAATCCTCTTCAGAAGAAGAAAAAATGGTGCGGAAAACCCTTTTTTCGGCAAAGCTTTTGGACACTTCCGTAAGTAACTATATCGATGTATATGCACAAATTATCGGACAACAAGCTATGAGCAATCTCAGAGCCTTCGAAAAAAAGATTCTCATGAGCAATCAGCGAGTCTACTTGAAAAGTGCAATGTTTTTAAGGTCTCTGTGGTATTTTGTGGTCCTTGTTGATTTGGAATTGTACAGCATATCTTCTCTCTGACACTCTTTTCTAAGAAGTCATTTCTCGAGTATGCTTGAGGCAGTTCTGCTATGCATGCGGTTCTAATGAAGTCCTCTAGTGTGATGCAGTCATCTCTAAAACTGATTTGCTACTGATCCGACATTTCCCCTTCACTCTCAAATCTCCTAGCCATTTCTTATGTTTATAATTTTTTCGGGTTTTTGCTTTGTTGCTTTACGGCGTTGCTTCGAATGCTCCATACTACGCCAAGTTGTCACCTACAGCAAATGCAATCAGTATGGTCCACCTGAAACTGGCAGTAGTACTGCTACAGAATTAGTTTAGCTATAAGACTCGCTGTGATCTGAGCTCAACATTAGCGTAACATTTAGAGGGACTGTCTACAGAAAATCCTTGCCTTGACCTTAACCAGAACTTGGTACCTTGCCCAGCTGCCTTATGAGGACAGCAAAAAGAACGACTCTGGTATTAATAGCAGCAACGAGGGATGCTATAAGAACTTTGAATTCCCGCCGTAAAACTGTCACAATTGCTGGGGAGCCGACACGTGTAAATGTGTTGTGAGCGTGAAACTGAACGGGTTCCAGAATAAACCTTAACAGAAACCTACTCGTCACTCCTCACTACGTCACAAAATCACTTCTGGTCCCGCCAACCGTGACGGATGCCGTCCAGTAGATAGAAACAAACGAACAAACTGTGTACGGTCATGAACATAATCAGTAGGCTGTCAGTAGTGTTACCAACTCATTTCTTCTGGTTGCAAGGCCTGTTGTCGGCAGATGGCATGTTTATGACCCGTATGGCTATGCTATCACATTTAAAACCATACTTTATTTATATACTAGGTGAAGCCGCTAATGGTGGAGAAAACTTTTGTATCATATTATATTATATTCGCAATGATGAACGGAGCTTGCAGTGAGAAAGAAACAGTGGTTCAAAAATCGCAAAATCCACGATCAATCGTCTGCTGCAGAATTACCAGAGATGGAATCGCATTTGTAATTTTTGGGAATGCTAGAGTTGTAGAGGAAGGGGAACGGGTTTTACTGAGAGAGAGGAGGTTGCTTCGAACTAACAAGGGAGGTCTTTCAGGACGTGGAGCGCTTTTCCAAAATAGTTTCTTGCACTTTGTAGAGACTCTTCCGAAGAATAAAAAACCATGGGCCATTTTTCCTTAACGCTCCTAAGGAGGTCAAAATAGTGGAGAAGATATGGTTCAAAGTACAATCCCCCGTGGTGCCAAATTTTTGCAATCTGTGTTGGAGCCTCCGAATTGTATCCAAATAGTAACACTATCGATTACCATGTCATCCTCGTAATTTGGCGACAATTTGGAGGCTCCAACACAGATTGCAAAAATTTGGCACCTCGGGAGATTGAACTTTGAACCATATCTTCTCCACTATTCTGCCCTCCTTTGGAGCGTTAAGGAAAAATGGACCATGGTTCTTTGTTCTTCGGAGGAGTCTCTATAAAGTGCAAGAAACCATTTTGGAAACGTCCTGAAAAACCCTCCTTGTAAGAGAAGAACTTTTAAAAAGGTGGAAAAACGGATGTAAGACCAAAAAGGGACTTTGCTAACCCTCGCTGTACTGCTAGACGTACGTTTGATTCTCTAGGCGGTGTGAGTGCATCGAGCGGTCGCAGGCGTCAGCGAAACCATGAAACATCGACTCTTGTATAGGCTCATACGGGATAGGGGCGTCATTATAATTGCTAAGAGTATACACGGGTGTTTTAGATCACTAGAACTCTTAAACACAAATGAAATAAACGTGCCCCATCATGTGGCGCACGTCATCCGTTATGGGTTAAGTAGCTCTAGGAGCCCTATGCAGCAGCACTGAGCCGACGATGGGTCTCAGAAAACGCGTCTGTACTCCGGTCGCCGACGAAGCCGTCATGACCGAGAATAGAGGGTTGAGTCCAGATATGCAAGATTCTGGGCCAATGGGTACTGCTGCATGCGGTCTATGGACATACTAAGTAGGCTGTTATAATTGGCCATTGCGATTTCTCTCTTTTTTCCAAAGGGATGGTTCGCCTGGCCGTTTTCTATTTGTGTTCCTCTAAGACTTATGATCACTAAACTCTGTAAACATTGCAGATTTAAAAGAATGTTCAGAATGACCCCGAAGAGCTACAAACATCGTCATTTCTGAATGGGCTAACTTTTATGATTTTGTACCTTTGAAAATTATCAAATAGTACAAAAATGCTGAGTTATGGGCAAAACTTCCGCCTCTTCCGGAATTCGTTACCGGATTTCTTGCTTTCTGAACAATCGCCCTTCCAGTAACACCACCACGGCACCCGGTCTGGGGCGAAAGTTTTGCCCATAACTCAGCATTCTTGTAACAACTTTCGTAACTCGAACAGAGGCGTAAAATGTAGCAGTTATCCAATAAATCAAGTCAATAATCAATCAAAAAGTTCATCATGCTAGCCTCTGCCGGCTTCGAGTATTTAATACTCTTACCATCTGGTGCTCATCAAAGTCTCGCTGACATCGCACTAGTGCTTCACACTAGGATTCTAGTTACTTAGTCACTCTATCCTGGCGTAGCTCAGAAATCTCGGCATTTGGCGTGTCCTCCGGTGGAATAATCGCTTTACAATTGCAAGGAGCGGTTGGTAAACGAAGAGTGCACGTTAGGAAAACTGCTGCTATTCTCTAGAGATCAATGAATCATTTCTAATCTGCTGGCGGGCCTCTTCTAAATCAACAAAACCAATTGATGCACTCTTTGGACGAAGATCGGGCAGTGTAGGACGTTTTAACACAAGTATTTCTAGAATTCTCCCGTAATCCATACAGCAGTACAGCTTTCTCGCCCGTGGCTGGAAACTGTATATGATTACTAGTCAACCTTCGAAAAAACATTGTACCTATTGGGATCACTTGAAGATCATTTGCTCTATGCGTCCTTCTATTTATTTTCTTACAATAGGTGAGGTCAAAAACTACTCGGGCCAGGCTATCAATCCTCCCTGGGTGAGACTACTGCCTCTGGTAGGAAATCTGAATGTATTATCTGAAAAAACTGACTCGAATACCGGATGGTAATCGTAATGGATTGTTCATAGTTGGCGATCGTACGTGCGATTAGGCAATTAGGCGAGCAGGCGAGTAGGCGATTAGGCGGGGAAGACTACATACTATTGATTGGTTTGCTCCGCCCACAGAACGTTGCAGGCGAGTATGCGAGTAGGCGATTAGGCGATCAGGCGACTGGGTGATCGCTCAAGGGACGGAGCAACAAATCAATACGTATCCTTCTCTTATCGCCTACTCGCCTACTCGCCTAATCGCACTTACGATCGACAACTATGAACGATTCATAAGCTATCCTGGCCATAAAAAACCAACGTGGTCAAAAAGCCTCAACTTGGCAGCATCATTATATTGATGGAAAGTTCAATCTATGTAGGCTCGAAGGGATACTCGTACATCAACGCTGCAAGGAATTTCATCAGAGCGAAGCTGGTGGCTCGAATGGTGTGAATCGGAATAGATGATTCTATACCTACTATTCGCGCTGTCATAACAATTTTAGTAACAACTATTATGGCTAATCTCATTCTTTTATTCTCTATTATTTCGCTTATTTTTCATTAGTTTTGATTTTGCTTCCGATCAACCACCTGCCCTCACCTCACAACTGCACTGCCCTAAAAGTCCACCAGGAACCGATTGTTTGCAGCTAGGGCTATCAAAAACTCGAAAAAAAGCTTTGAAAATGTCTTATAAATTCTTTGTCATATTTTCGCCCTCAGCTATTCCGCTTGAATAAGAAGATCTTTTCATAGTAGCTCAGAGTGTATGTATACTATACCATCAAACATTGAAGGAACAATAGAAGCAGAAGTGGCGTACTGGAGAGTGGCGCTGCTGAGATGCACGCGGTCGGTTGATCAAATTCTGGATATTACTCCGCGAGCCAACCGAACCTTCCATTCCTTCAGGTTTTCCTGACTGGTCCCAGACCTCTCTGCAAGAATGACTCTCTCCTCCTCCCCCTCTCACTCCCTGAGCTACTGTGTCAGCCAAGTCGGGTTCGAATTGCCACTGCTATCCTGAAAGGAAATAGGATGAGTGGCACAGTCTGAGCTGATTGATTACTGTCAAATTCACCTTTCATTTCTTCACCTCCTTCGCGCTCATGCCTTGGCAAAGGTACCCATATCCGTAGTAATAAGTAGTACTAATAATCTTATGCTCCCTATTTCCTAGGGGAATTTATCAACTATCACCGAGCTATCTTTGTTAGAATCATCGTTATCATCACGCTATTAGGGCTAAATGATTTTCCGAACCAACCTGAAATGGGTCAAAATATGAGAGCAGCTCTAGGCAGAAAATACAAAGGTAAGTAATAAAATGGAATAGTATACAGTAAACACGTCCGGAATACTTAGAACTATGGGTGAAGCTGCTTTTCCAGCTACACCAGGTCAGAAACAAACTACCTGAACGAAAAAGAGTCGCTGGTTTTCTTTACCGGCGCCGAAAGTGATCTTTGCTTTATCGCCGTAGATTCCGTTGTTCTGAAGGTTTGATGGGATTACGGAAGCGGCAGGGATCATCAATTTGCGACTTGATGTCCACCCACGCTCAGCTGAGCAAAACTCCTCAGGGATCAATAGAGAGCAGGGATTGGTTTTTTTTTTTTGGCGAGCCGCCTTCCTAAACAAGAGCTCTACCCCTCCTTCCCCCTTGTTTCTTGTTTCAAAATCTTCTTCCAGATCTCCCAGAGACATTACGCATCTCCAGACATATTTATTGCTGGATTTTACTCGTCAACAAAATGTCTTTCTTCGTACATTTCAGTGTGTTCGATGTTTGCCTTGTTGCTTTGTGGGGTAAACAAAGCCCTCCGTGAAAATCGTCATGCGTCGCTTTTCCTTCCAGCATTCCCTTTCGAAAATAGCTGCCCAACTTGGCCATAATAGTGACGTTGAGTTAACAAAGAAAGTGAAATTATGTAGTCATTCCGATAACGCTACACCACCGCGTGCCATGTATTCTCAAGGGCGTCGCCAGGCCATTTTTCAGCTTTCAAAAGGGTAATAGCCTTTTTCACAACTCAGGGCTGAATAGACATTCACTCCATAACTGTTCTCCGTAGCGAAAGTTTGCGCAAAGACTTTACTATGCTTTCTTGCTAGTGGTCTCTATCTAGAATTGCTAGTGATATCAATTTATTATTTTCTTCTAGCAGCGTCGTGGGTCGTTAGTCAAAAGTCAGAAAGTAATCCGAAAATAAAGATTAGCTATTGAACTAATCAATAAAACGAAATCCTCTGCTTACTCATATATAATTGGAAAAGGACGGAAAGGGTAAGGTATTTGGCGCTGTATCGTCCTTCTCAGGATGCGCCACGTAGTTTAAATCATCTTGGAAACGTAACCGCATCCTGGATGCAATTCGACCCACACAGTGATCTTTAAAAGCTAACCGAAGTCCAAGCCACTTGCTACTCCTTTCAGCGAACCTGATGCCCATTAGTCGAGCGTGGAGGATGAGAGGACTTGGTTGACCTGGGCTAGCTAGATTCGCTCTCGAAATTCTCCCGGAGTATGAGCGAGGTAATTTGCGAAACTCACCCTGAATCACCTTTCTATGGTACACTATTGTACTACATTTGCAGTAAGTCTTCTGGTGCGTTTTTAGGAGAGCCAGTAAATCAAGATAGGACCAACATATTTCGGACCAGAACTGCATTTTGAAGGCGATTGTGCCCCTACAGTGACTTGTGGAGGCCATCTGATGAATACTCTGATTCCATCTGGAGCCGCAGAGAAAAAGCCATACAGGTCTAGCAAGCAGCGCGTCTATCTGAGGCCGGGAAATGTGCTCAAATTTTGTGGAATTTGCATGGACATGCGTTGCTATGGTACTCGAAAGATAAACGACACCACCCGGTCTGGAAATGGACGATCAGTCTATGACAGTGGAAAGAGTCACGTCATCTCCAGCCAATTCTCCTCGACTTTACAGCCCCCCGTTCTCCATGACAGACCATTTGTCACATTGTCACCGGTGATGAAATAGAGGGGCAAACCCATTTTTCTTCTGTGATTGTCTTTTGCGAAGACACATGGAAGCATGGTTCTTAGTTATTCTGTTCACTAATGTAAAGAGCAAGAACTAAAGGAACTTCAAGTTTCATGCACAGGAAATTCTTACTGAGAAGTTAGTTCTGATGTCACCATATGTTCAGGATTGAACAATATTTCTCAAAATACACTTGTCTCGAATTTGTGCGCAGATTACATACATAAGTGAAGCGACGGTTTCACAAGATGAAGCGTAATGTCAAAAGTGAGACGTGTTCACAGAGTTCACCGCGCGACGCCGTACGCGATGCATTTTTGCGGCTATTGATTCAGGCGACACTCGTTTTATAGTCGTTTGCCCTCAAAAATACATGTGCTATCTCATCGTGTCGAGGTTCCCTTGGGTCTCTACGTTGAGCGAACTGCTCGATCCAATTGTCGCAAATATGAAATGAAAAAAATGTGCGCGACCTTATGTACAGTCCATATCCCAGACTCAGGGTAGGCGTGTAAGCGGAATAGAAGTCGC
>KZ345104.1:86406-96729 GCA_002352805.1 Teladorsagia circumcincta
AACGTTCTTTGAGCTCTCGTCATATATCCACTGGTCAGCTAATTATTCATCACTGAATAAATATTTGAAAATATTTTTTACATCGCGTGGAATACAAAAATGCGTCGCATAGTGCTCTGTGAACAGAGGACACGTCATATTACACGTTAGCGACCTTAAAAATTGATTTTTTTCGGAATAAATTGATCTCATCCGCAAGCCACTGTTCCGACATAATCTAGTAGCAAGGGGTTGATCATGTTTACCGAACAAAATCGACGTTGAAGAGGAATTTTTCCACTCTTTTCTCGTCAGTGCCAGCGACATGGAGCTTCTTCTAATAACCCAACTTTACTACCAGCCTTCTCCTCTGAAGGTTTTGAAGTGGCTCTTTGAGCTGGTTGACGATCCCTCCCTCTATGGCTTCTTTTAGAGCGTTAGGAAAACATTCAAATATTCCCTATAATGATTAAAATTGGCTCGCCCAGCACACTAGCAAAGCACACCTTACTGGCTCCAAAAAACCCAGATTTCGCCTTACTCCCGAGGCTTTATGTGGAAGAAGTTGGAAATCATTGGGTGAAATGCTGCGCTCTCCTGCTTCTAGGCACCTGCCACGATAATGAACGACGTTGTACGTACGACGTTGAACATTCTAGATACCCTGTTCAATTAAGAAACAAATGTACCTAATTGATAATTTTAGTAAATTTCCAGTGAAATGAAAAGGAAAAGAAACACATTTGAAAATGCTTCGTCTCGTCAGGAGAAAAAAATGGTCTTGTTGAATTCGTTTAATCAAGCTCTTCTTTGGAATGAACAATCTGAGAGGCACTAGGCGCCAGTGCGAGGGAAACAAACGCATAGGAGAGAGAGAGCACAGGACGTGTGAGACAGCAGACAGCACCACGGTTGCGAGTGGTTGCAAGTTTCACGCCTATAATCCTTTTCACGCATTTTCACTGGCGAAAATGCTTCGGATGGCCGAAATGCTTTCAATTCTGCGGTTATGTATCAGCAATCTGAAATAAGGGAGATCCGAGTCCCATCGTTGACGACACTTTTGAAATCTTCACGAAACTGAAAGAGATCGGTGTAGATTTCCAGAGAGCACTGTTATTCGTGCCGTATTTTCTATGTGCGAGGAAACCTAACGTGCTGGGATAAGGGAGGACCTCAAATCTATTTTTAGCGAAGTATGTGGCGACTAACCAAGAAAGTCTTAGGTCAAGCCTAGCTTTTTCGAAATCGTTTCCAGTATTTTATGAGGGCACGTCCATGGAACATGGAATCATTTTTCTTGAGCGGCCTTCTGAACGGCAGAAAGAAAGGGATGAATGGTTGGTCCTTGGTTCAAACCCCAGTGATGACAAAGTTTTGCACTCCCGACTGACGTTGGTGTGATGTCTCAAAAAGGTATCCGAGTTTGGCAATTTGCCGCACCTTTTGGTCTATCAGTAACTCATATGAGTAAGCTCTTGAGGAACCGGATGTTGAAAAATTGGGCGCTTGGGCGTTTTCAACCTCTTTATGGCATTCGGAGGGCCACAAACTAAACCATAGTTCTGTGTCCCATGCTTGTGCCCCTACATCATGCAAAAACCGTTTTTGAAAAGCGAGGCATGACCTGGAATACCTCCCTCGTAAATGATACCCACCATTCAAGTACATGGCTGACGTCTTTGCTGGACAGCTTCACTTTTGGCAGGGAAATGTTGCCCTTAATGACTGACAGCGGTCGTGAGATAAGGTAACGAACGCCGGATGAAGCTGGAAAATGTTATTGCGGCATTACCAGGAAGGAAAGCAGACAAGGGAACGTATTGGACACATGGGATTTAAGTTCATTTTTTATTAGCAGCGTAAACCGCACAGCCTACGCAAGGGCAAAAACAAGCCTGTCAAGGACTTAATCCGGGGATTAGACAGATACCGTACATCGCGGGGCTGCAAGCACATTTGCACTAATCACACGTTCTTCGGACTACGTAGCCCTTTTCGGAAGGGGCTTCCGCAGCTGCTAGCAGATACGCAGGTACGGCATTTTTGGGAGAAAGAAATATTACAAACTGTGAACTTTATCCCGTCGAAGAGATATACTCCCTTCAAGAAACGAGAAGAGCATCGAGTGCAGACCACACGCCACAAGTGACGACGACTTCCACAAAATGTAAATCTTCTGTGCCAATGAAATGAATCGCCTATTGCAGTTGTGTTCTATCAGCTGCCACTAATCACAGCTATCATTCACCAAAATCGGCTATCACTATGAACCGTAATTAATCAGATTTACTTGGAGGCCGTGGTCACTTGTGATGTATGATCTGCACCCGACGCTTTTCTCATTTCTTGAAAGGGAGCGTTCGTAGCAACTTGTAATTTCGTCTTTCTAGCCTTATAGCTGGCCGTGTAGTTCCAATACGAAACGATAAATGCCTCGCGACTACAACGACAGACTTTAAAGTGGCTATATAAATGATCAGAATAAGACCCCTTCTCATGACTGATCTATGACGTTATGTGTGGCTTCAGCACGGAGTAGAGAGTGCTTCCAGCAAGAGACGCCGAGTAGGACACCAGAGAGACGGAGACGAGGGAGACCCAGATGAGGCAGAGCTGCCAAGGAGGTGGGCCGCTAAGCGTTTCGAGCCTGATGATGTGGTTTCTGAAGTGCCTTTAAGTGCTCTGAAGACATATATCTCTCTACCAATACTCGTGCTCCCGTCCGCTAGCTCATTACCAACTCCACTCAGTTAATCGTTTGATTTCGCTGTGGAGAGATCAGAAAAGGTGCTGAAATTTGTGGTCCTGTTTTTAAGCTCCCATCTATCTGTTGTGTCTGGTCTGAACCTTTATATGAGCCATAATTTCTACGAGTTTTCTGCGTGGTCTGCCTTGAATGCTTAGTAACTGAATATGGATCTCAGGAAGGGCTCCGATTCTCCTGCTCCCTTCAAGGATGAAATTGGGAGTTGCAAAATACTAATGCACAACCTGATTACAAAAGAGTGGCGATTTTTCCCCATGAGTTGGGAAGTATCTTTGAGTTTTCTCAATTATTGTGAGCTACACCTAAATTCTTAGCAAAAACTACAGCTATTAGGGCACAGCACTCTCTAGAACTATGTGATGAATGGGGAGCAAAATTGAAGCTCGAGGAAGAAATCCAGAAATGACCATGTTACTGAACCCTTTAGAATCTGCAACGCCACATTTGACCCTTTCAACTGCCAGTGAATACTTGGAATCTGCTACAATGCTTTCCGCCTTAATCGTGTTCTCGGCGGCTACGGCAATTTTTTTTTCGCGTGTCCGACACCACCTACTCTTCTTCCCGCCCCTTTCGCAATGTTTTCTTATAGCCATCCTTTACAACGCGTCCTCAGTAGTACATTCGTTTAACTCATTGTGCCTTACTGCTCACTTTGCAGCTTTTGTTGAATATTTGCTTTCAGGTTTTTGTTCAGGAGTAATCCAACAAAAATAAGTTCACCCCTCATCTGAATATTCTCACCACATCTGGATGTTCTCACCACCTCTTTTTCTACTCTCATTCCAATGAACTCCTTGATTTATCTCTGTCATTCTTTTTTCCTTTTTCAGTGGCCAAGATGATGTCGGCGGCGCGTTCTGCTGGCATGGTGAGGTATAAGAAGAGGGTGGCTCAGCAGGAAAAAAAGCAACAGAAGGTGAGTGTCAAATGTACTTATGTATACGTATTCGTGACCAGTACACGAACTGAGCAAAAAACGGGATCAATCAAAATCAAGTGAGGTGAAATTATTCAAGCATATAATTTCAAGAGCGTAGAAATTGTAATAGTTTGACATTCTCTCACCTGCATAGTAATAGTTCAGACATTTTTGCGTTGAGATGCTTGACGAATTGAACACAAAAATCGCCATGTTGGACGTCAGCCAAGCCTTGCCTCTTTATGAGAATCGTAATGAGACACGAAAAGATCGGGATAAAATCTCAGAGCATTCCCACTAGCGGTTATAAGGAGAGGGGGAAGATTGTAGGGTCATTTTGGCTAAACTCGCTTCAAAATTCATTTGGTGAAGCTGGGTGACGGTGCATAAAAGCATTTGTGTACTTTTGCCTGAGAGTAATGAGCTTCAGGGTGAACCACTTCTGTCTCCCACTCCCTCATCTTGCTAGAAATTCTGCAACGTTTTGTGGAATGGGTTTAGGAACTCACAGCAGGCGAGGAGGACAGTTTTGTTAGACTTTATGTCTGCTTTTCAACCGACGTTTCTTCAAGCGACACGTACAAAATTCTTAGGCTCGAATGAGTCAATTGTTCTTCTTAGGTATCATAAAGTCGCAGCGCGCACTGTAGCGACTTGGCGTTATGCTGAGTAGAATGTACCAAATTGCGTCTCATATCGCACAGCACGCGCAGCGACTCGTTCGCTTGCCCATCTGCGTCTCTCCCATCTCGCCTCGCGACGGGCCTCTTGTCCGATACTCCGGATAACTATCGATGTACATACAAAGGGCTGGGGGAGGCAGTGTTGTGGATAAGACGTACGTTTAGAAGATCGTGAATTATGAATCAGCCGCCATGGCCACATCCCTAATTTGTGGCTGAATCTGCCTTGTGGTCAGAACAAAAGAATGAACTTGATCCTCTAACGACTATAGTCGGCGTCAAACTTCTATATCCCTAAGTATGCGTCGAATTCGTAGCGGAATCCGAAAGTTTCATTAATATTATCAATTTGCTGATCATCTACTCATCAGCTGTTCTCTCCAAACGGCACTACTTTACCATGAAGCTTTGAAAAGCGAATGAAAGACTTCAAGAGAAAATATTTCTCAGTTGAGCGAAATGCAGCGAGAAACTTTTAAAGGAAGGTAGCGCATTTTTTGGAATAATCCCTTCCCAAGTAATTCCATCGTTTCAGTTTTCCTTGAGTAAATACATTACCCTATGTTGGCCTTGTACGTTAGCGCCCTTTAACGATTATACGCTGGCACGTCCCCGGGCAACCCCATCAAATTCACGAGGGTGGAGGAACGGTTCAGGGTTACCCTTGTGTCCCTGAAACACCATTCACCTTTCCTAAGGACAGAAAGCAGTCACAATTTACCCAGGGTCTCATATGCCCGAAAATGAGTCACACGTCTCGCGCGAATTGGATTGTAATATAGCCGTGGAGATCCGCGTTTTTATAAGTCTCACGTGGTCCTCGAACGAAGACCTGGCGAAGTGCGCGCCGCATTGTGCCGTGTCCCTGGGGAGAATCGCGCCGAATTGCCTTTTTCTCGTCCCGGCTCGTTTACGGCGAGTTATCATATCGTAATCCGATCGCCGCATTCCTGAAAGGCCAAGGATTAGTAAGGAGCTGGAGAGCCTTTGCACTAAGGAATTGTACTTACACATAAGTAGAGTATTTGTTTAGGGATTAGAGGGACTAGAGCTTTGAGGGAAACATGGAGTGCCATTGAGCTCTTCAAAGACGCGCCATGAATTCGATTTTTGCTCAAATGCTTGGAGGAATTGAAACCAGCTAACAACGGGAACTTCCCCTAACCACTTGTTTATGTCGGTATGCCTAAAAAGCCAGGAACCATTCACAATGAGGCGCTATCGCAACATGCAGGGGCACTGTAGTGAAATGCATCCACAATCACGTAAATTCACCTATTTGCTAAGAGCGGGACTGAGCATCGGGCGAGGGAGAGCAGGGCCAGGGTGTGCGAGCAAGTTCCATTTCATTCGCAGTTTCTGCCCTTCCTAGCCTTAGTCCTGGATGTTGCGCCTCCTTATCTTGCGATAGCGCCGCCCAGAAATTCTATCTACCTCTTTAAACGTTAGACTACGTCTTTTTAAAATTGAGTTAGAACTGTGTTCTGCGTTGCAACTTCCCTCCCAGCAACAGACAGCCCTCCGTAGAAATCTAGCTGATGTACGTTGGGTTTGACCTGGGATTTCATCGTCGGACCATGCCCGCGGTAGTGGCCCGTGTTGTCATCACACCATTTCCGCTCGTATGATTTTTCTGTTTGATAAATTGACAATTTAATGAGCGTTTACAACCACATATTTTTACAATATTGAACTCTTCAATGATCCGAAATTTTTACGAAAAAAAAGTGTTTGAAAAGGACTACATTATATGATATATGAATGGTACGGAGTAAAGCATGATATGAACAAGGGCACGTCGCAAGCAGCAGATATAATTTTTGTACGAGTTTCTTTCTTTAACATCGCGCAGTATCTGCATTGCCGACGCGTTGCTAACTGTAGTGGCACATGGTCCCCAACGTTGATCATCCTCCTGAAAATTTTGGATGGCCTCAGGATGATCCCTTTAATTCCTGAAGATTAATTATCATAGTAAAAATTAGAAAGCTTCTATAAGTGCACGATTCAGCCATCAAATGGGCTCTCCTGCCTTAATGTTTCCTGAAACTGTGGTAGTGTCTTTGACTACGGAAGTGGGACACATGTGTACCACCAGTAGTCAAAAGGATTAAAGGCGTTCTCACTTTTTGATCGTCAGAAGGTCGAGGAAAAAAAGAAGTTGGTGCTTACCGCTATATTCAGTCTCTGAAAACCAGCGGTTCTTCGAAGAAAGATACCCAATCAAGTAATCAATATTTTGTTGTACTTTGGTTTATTTTTAATAATCTTGGTATTTCAGAAAGGTCGATCGGGGAGCATCACCGGTGCATCACCGGAATCAAAGGAGCGGACTCCTTCACTGGCAACCACAAACTCCAGCTCGCTGCTCTCAGTTCCAGGTCCAATTAGAAAACGCAGCGGGAGCATGCCCGCGTTCAAACTTTCAACTCTGGTAAGTTAAGTTGCGATTGGAGTTTGAAAGTTCGAATTTTGCCCTGTGGTTGAACATTAGCAACTTCTAGGGCTCATTTCAAGGTGAATCACCGCTTCCAGGGCAATCCAAGGTCAAAAATTGGTGAGGGCTTTTTATGGACTCATTCGTTTCCCTAAGGCTTCGTATAGTTCTTGAACAGGGACTTCATAGATGAGCGCCATTCTTTTTAAAATGATGTTGGATACCCTTTTCCTGGGTGGGCTTATTTGTTCTCAGAATTCATTTTTTATATAAACAAGAAAATCAAAAAAAAACTAAACAGTTGCTTCGACGTAATACTTAAATGAACTGCCTGAAAAATACCCAGAAAAAAACGCAGCAGTAATGGAGCGCGTGGAATGCACCCAAAAGACTGAAGAGTAAGCGAAGGAGTAATCCTATGTATCAGTCAGTCACAAATCGTGCCGCTCAGGCAGTTCCTTTTTTATCTACGCCGGCCGATTCGGGTCCGTCAGAAGTCTAAATATAGGCTGAGTGATGTCCGAAGGTGGAAAAATGACGACGATGTTGTTTAAGCCCACCCCCTCACGGGGCAAGTGCCAAATAACACCGCCAAGGGACTTGCGGCTCACTTGAAGAGCTTCTGCTTCAGTCTTCTTCACTGAAGTACCCGTGACCACTTAAACCCATGCGGTCTGGTTATGGCTATTGCTGTTTACGAATTCCTATGGATGAAGTGTTATATGTAGTAGAAATTCCATATCCGGAAAGCACCTTTACTACCCTTCTTGAAGACAAGCTCATTTGGCTGAAGGGAATCTGTATAGGTCAGTTAAAGGGAACCCTTCAAAAGGTTGGGTAAACTCTGAAAACACTCTGGAGTTTCTGAGGAGTTCGAGTCCAGAAACAGTATACAAACACACAAATCAGTGAGCTTCCAAGTTTTTGAAGGGTTCGTGAACGTTCTTTGCATTTTCTTAAAATTGCGTGTGTCCCAAAACCGAATCAGTTTAATGCACAAGTATGCCCATGAACTCACACGCGATTACGTTACTGACGTTGAAGCTCACCGGATTCAGAAGAAGCCATTCAAGTCTTACGGGTGGGTGAAGGAGGATACAAGAGCGCAGACTCAGGTTTGTGCTTGACCTATGAAGTATGGCAGGTTCAGGTTTAGATCCACTGAAGAAAGTAAGGCGATCCATTGGTGGACGCTTGGTCTACACCGAATTCCATGACAACTTCCCATCCACTCAGCTCACTAGGTCTGCCTTGAAAAAATCTTGGATGAAAAGTAAATATTACAAATTTATTTCTGAAGAAAAACACTGAGATGTCTCCAAGTTGTCCCTCGTTGGAACCGGGAGACGTGCGATTCTCCTCCTGAGGTCGGGTCACGAGAGTTGCGCGATTATTGAAGTCTCAGGTTATGCTTAAGCTTAGGCTTAGCTCAGGCTTATGCTTATAAATTGACTTTGGCTTATGATAAATCCTATGGTTAGACTTAGGCTTGGTCCCAGGCTCATTACGAGCAAATTAGAGGTGCCTTCTTCTGAGGTGACCCGACCCCAGGCGAAGAAACGCTACGCACCCGTTGGAACCCGGCATTTTTGGTCGAATTGTTTAATGCTACGCGAGTTTGGTAATGGGAACCTTTGATTAACTGGCGTGACGTTTTCGACCTCGTCTTCTTCAGAGACCTGAAGATAGCTCGATGCGTTCTGGTTCTGTAAGCCACCCTACCAAGCATCTCTCCCTTCTAGCGTTTCCGACATCATGTTGAGAAACACTCGGAGTCACCTAGTGCGATGAAGAACTCATTGACTGGCCCAGCATTTGTGCGGAGCATTAGCTCACGCCCTGTTGGTTTGGTGTTCCTGTTAGTGTTAGTCATGTCGAGAGCTCATGTCCGTCGGGGGGGGGGGGGGTAGATGAAAAAGATTTTCTTTTCCACATTTAGAAGTGAATCACACTCTGTTAAACTTGAACGCGATGCTCCTAACCGGATATTGAAAAGCACATTCCAATCCATAGAAAATTTCTTCACAGCCTTCTACGCCGACGGCATCGGATGACTTCTCCACGAGAACATAGTGCAAAGTTCGAGCTCAATGGGTTCCTTGAAGAATCGTGGATCACGACGTTATCTGAATGCTAGGACAATAGGGTCTTGCACAGACAGAGCCATATCCTCCTGTATCCTAGAAGCTTCATATACACCGGTCGATCAGTGAGAAAAATTGGGGAGTAGTCAGGCAGGAGTATTACGGTAGGCCTCCTTCGGCTCGACGGCGATGTCAGATGACGTCATATTCTGACGACGGTAAAGACATTGAAGAAGAGCCCGCTTCTACTCATGCGAAGACATCTAGAAATATCTTGGGGTAAAAATTTCATCAATGGCGGCACCCTGTGTTACGAAAAATTTGCTGATGTACAGCGCAGGCAAAATGACTTTTTGTCCACCACTCCCCATTCCCGCTGGAAGAGTCGCTGAAAACAAAGCATCTCACAAATTCGGGTCCCGAAAACTCTTCTGTAAGTGCCACGAACGGCTTCGTATGAGTTCTGCTGAAACAAGTATGTGGTGTCTTCAGCCTCCGATATAGAGATTTATTGACAGACGTTTCGGCAAAATCGCCTTCGTCGGAGCCTGTAAGAAAGTCGACATATTTTTGCAAAACAAAACACAATCACTCTAATACCTTTCAAATAACGTGAAAAAACCTCTAAGGGTCAAAAAAATTTTTAGCGATGTCGAGAAAAGCTCCAGCAAAAGTCTACAGCTAAGGGTGCCTTCTACAGCTCCATCATCGTTTAAGGTCAGGTTTCTCGACACCACTAATGATTTTTTGACCCTTAGAGCTTTTTTTTCCTGTAAGATTAGAGTGATTGTGTTTCGCAAAAATATGTACGACTTTCTTACATGCTCCGCGAAGGCGATTTCGCCGGAACTTCAGTCAATAAAATTTCTATATCAATCTTAAATCAAAAAAATCAAAACTATGTCGAGATTAATAGAGAGTCGATCATGGCCTATTTTGCTCAAACACTATGGCAGCATGTCATAGATTGAGTTTCCCCGAATGAGGTACTCGCTACTTGGACGAACACTGCTCTCCTATTCCACGCCGTCCTCAAACTTTCTTGCAAATTGGATTTTCTAGTATATAATATGGACCATGTTTCTCTCTCTCCTATGAATTAATGACTCTTGAGGTAGGTGACCTCCATCAGTTTTATTTGCAGTGTCCGTTGACAATGTGGACGAGGCTCCTGAGATTATTGCGATAGGACTTGAGGAATTGGTTGATCTCAATGCTTCTAATTTAGTAAAAGCCAGGTAATGTTCTCATTTCTTTCTTTGCCCATTCTTTTCTCTAAACTACCTCTAATATCCTTCCATCTCAGCAAGGCTAACAGTGAGTAACGGTGAAAGGTAGGGGTTCTTAAAAACCTCAGTAGAGTAAGGTCAGTGCAGGTTATCGGTATCGAACATTTGGGATTTTTTAATACAAATTTTCTGAAGAACATCTGGGAAGAAATATGATTC
>KZ345104.1:120473-130893 GCA_002352805.1 Teladorsagia circumcincta
TCTATCCTGCAGACAGAAAGGAATCGTTCACAAGACTTCTGCCTAAGTTGGGCCTTTTAATGTCGACAAAATACTAAGGAACGAGGTTTTTCCACCTAAAGTTGTAGTTACAACATTCCTTATTGGGGAGTCTTGAGGTTATAGCTCCAATGCCTGGTATTGGATTAACACCCATTGCGACCTGCTGGAAAATGGCTCTGGCTAGACTGCCATAAGGAAGTCATTCTCTCCTCGCTTCCCTGATGTTTGGTTTTTCTTCTGAATATGCCATTATGAATGGTACCTATTCGACGGTCGAATTTCCCTGTGGCGCAAAGTTCTCTTCAAAGTCACGACTAGTCAACTTCCAAACGCTGAAGCCACTCCAGAAAACTTCTTCTGGTAATGATGGCCCGGTAAGGGGAGCTCCCTGTACACAACGTCACCATTTAGGGTATGAACTTAGGGCTTCACATGTTTGTCACTAATATTTGTTGAGCACAGTCATATATCAGACATCAGTCATACATACATAGGTGCAACATGAGTTTGGGAGAAGGGTATTTAGAAACGGCAACGAATCATTAGGTGCAAGTACCAAAGAGGCGGGTCGTATTCGCGATTTTGGGAGGAGGGGGATGACATTTGTTGGAATCGAGGGAGATTGAGGTTGCAGGAGAGGTGTCGTTTGAAATGGTTCTTTTCAATATGGGGAAAATTCTAAAAGTAAGATAACATGGAAAGCCACTGGTGAAATTGTAGTAGTCACCTACTGGAAGGCAATATGTTGACAATTACGATGGGGCACATGATTGAAAATTGGTGACCGGGCTAAAGAAGAAAAGTGGATTTGGAAAAAAATCGACAATTGGCCGAAGACTTTTCCGACAACCCAATATTTCTTAGCATTTTTGAACCTACTGGCATATCGGGCACCTTTGGTTTTAATATGCATGGCAGAAGCCAAACCTTTGATCAAAAAGAGATGATAGATAGATAGGAGTAAGGAAAAGAAGAAGAGAAAATTGACCTACAAGTTTTCAGGATTCCCACTTTAGTCTTATTAGTGCTAGCATTTCAGAGAACGGAATACTTGGAATCTCTGACTAAGGAAGGTCAACAGGTGGGTCCGGTTCTCTGCAAAGATGTGGCGATCACGAAGTCAGCCTTGAGACGTTCAGTTCAGAACTGCTTTCCATATCTGCGAAACGATGCTTGAACAGGGTTATGGAGTCTCTTCTGCGCACTATTCAAAAGTGCAATTATCTGCTCGCAGACTCTTCATACAGTTCTCTAGGTATGCACTGATGCAGTAATAATGTAAAAAGTCTTCACGGCTATGCTTCCGAAAAGAATTAAAGGATCCACTTAAAGGACGAATTCACGGATTAGAGTGAAGTTGAATTAAGAGTAATTCACCTAGTTGAGGGACCCGCGGACGTCCTGAGGGTGTGGACTGATGCGCAATTGGCACCGAAGGAGTTGACCTCGTTGACCTATTAAGGCTCAATCTTGGCGCGGCTGGCCAGTGCACGCCCACAAACTATCGAATCGCCCGCCACAGGTCTATACACGGCGAGTGATTAGATAGCAGAGAGAGCGTTATGTCGAAGAGGGCGCAGCGATGAGAGTCGCATCAATGGCGAGATCAAGGGCAAAGAAAGGGGTTCCATTTCTCGGGTTCTGGGCCGTTTTCCAGGATTCTTCCTTCATTAGTGTAAAACTCGTCACCGCTGTGTTAATTTGAAATGGGTTGCGTTTTCTGCGTGAATTCGTCCTTTACCAAACAGTCGATCTTAAGGCCTCCAGCTGTGAGCTCGGACTAATACCGCTGAGCATTTCCGCGTCATAAATTCGCTAAGAGAATATGTGTAGGCAGAAAGCAGTTCTGAGCCTAGCGTCACAAGGCGAATGAAAAAGTGTACAACTTGTTTCGAATGGCTAACCCGACATGTGGACCTTCCCTTGTGAACCAAATTTGGAATTTGGTTTCTTGAATATGCGAAAAATTGCTAAAATTAACAGTATTCAGAGAAGAAATAGGACCAAATTGAACTGTCATTTGAGCAATAAAGGCAAATAGAAGGAGGTAGTGCACCTTATCGCAGGGCACATCGATTCGATGCTTATACAGTTCGTTATCAGGAGAGGAGTCGATGCCACACTGTCAGCTGCTCCTGGAGCAGCAGCTGTGGAATTTGGCCCACGCCCGACCAACAAGAGTGAGCTATTTGTGCAGCACACAGCTGATGAAATAACGCAATTCGGGGCAGAAAGGTATATAAAGAGGGTCCATACTAATTCACCACTGTCAACAGTTATTATTTCTATATTTCATGTCAAACATGGAAAACCTGAGTAAATATCATATCTTTTTTGTTTGCTACATGTGCTAAAGTTCCAGTTGAATCCAACAATTCCGTTAATAGAGTAGGCTATCCAGATCGGCCAGGAAACACTCCTCAACGGTTTTTATCGTCCCTTGTGCTGAGGAAGCTTGGAGAAGGATTCCACGACCAGGTCGGATCTTTAAAAAAGGGAGAACCCATCTAGAGGAAAGACAGGCGGACCCGCTGAAGGTGCTGACGGACACACAATTCTTCAGAACAGACATGCTCCAGCGGCCTAGCGTCACCGTCTCCTAGCCGCTATCACGCTACGCGAACATCCTTGCCGTCCCAGCACCTAGCCGTTTGGCAGAAAGGGAGTTAGCGTTTAAGAGGACAACACCGATGATGCGGAGATAAACGGGCAAAGACGAGGGTCCCCTTTCTCGAGTTCTGACCCGTTTCCCATGGTTTTTTCTTTATCCCTGTATCATTGACCACCTCTACCGTGATTCCCAACGGGCCCCTTTCCAGCGTGAACTGTACCTTCAAAGGCGGATGGCACAAAGAGTTGCTTGTAGATGGAAATGGAGGTCGATGTGATCAAGGATGCAGCGGTGAAGAAAAAGGTAAGGGAAACGTTCGAAAATCTCGAAAGGGTTCATTATTTGCCCCATTGATTTCCGCTTTGGGCGAGTCACATTGGTGCTGATGTCATCAACGTAAATGCTTTGCTCTGCGTCTCTGCTAAGCTGGTAGCATCCGCGGCTAGAGTCCGACAGCGAGGATTGGTAGTAGGGCAGAGGGTCAAGACGTCAAGAGGGACGGGGAAGAATTTGCTAGCTCGTTACGAGCGCCCTCTTCCCACAAAAGCATCACGTTTCGCTTCCCTAGGACCAACTATTCTTCACAGCAGGCATAATTGCCCCTCTTGAGCATACGATTTTTCCTGCCACCTGCCTTGAAGGCTTTTTTAACGATAAAACGATCTACGTTGCAAGATCGACTTGTCTTGCTCATTCTGTACGCTTGGTCGCTCGACTCCCAGTGCGCATTTTTTGTAACAGTTGTCCACCTCCGCAAAAGAAATAACTTTTCTGCAGTTTGGGAGGGGGTTGTCTCTTTCTACTCATAGGCTGGTCGAAGGCACCTGTTGCTTCTTTCTCAAACCACATAAGCTCGCTTCTGCACTCTGCTCGAGTACCGTGCCTTTGAGAACTAATTTGAAAAAACGATTTTCTTCATACGACAAAATGGCTGCCAAGTACAATTTAACTTCACCGAGTTACTATTACTTTAAAACATATAATTTTCCAAAAAAAATACTCGAAGCATACAATGTCTTTATATTGTCGAACCGAACGCTAGTGAAGGATTGAATCCACAAAATTAAAGCACTCAATGGAAGAATCGAATAACAACGAGAAAGAACAACAGCGCACGATGACACACAATCAATAATCGATCGTATTGTGCAGTCAGGTGTTTCTGAATGGAAGTGCAAGATTGTAGAAGGGCAGAAGAAACGGTAGAAATCGTGGATCGTCGAGTTCACACTCACGGAATCCTTTCGCAAACGGATTCGATTCGATCTTCAATGAGGTGATCTGTGAAAAAAGAGACATAACCTCGATTAAAAATCAATAACTAATCGATTGACGGGGATAGTGCCGTCTATCTACAGATTAAGCCGGTGTTGTACTCGAATGATTTTTCGGAGAAAACTTCCGCTCTCATTTAGGTGAGGATCGAGCTTGATTAAGTTCCGAGATTTTTCAACGTGAGTACTCTGAATAAGTGTCACTTCAAGCAGCAGCATGATAAAACCATCGATGTTGATCTATCCCGGTCAGGTATGCGCCACGCATTCTACTTCCATTCAAGAAATGGTTATTTGACGTCCCGACTACGCACATGACAAACATGTTCAACGCTGGCCCCAGTTGGCGCCAGTCCAAGGCAAGCCGGAACCGCATAGTGCCAAACTGTCACCATATGACTCCAAGGTATTAATAATATTTGTGATGAGGGCATTGAATTTCGTGGCAGGGTTATGCGGGTGCCCGACAGGAGGCCCGTCGCGCAGCCAGATGACACAGACGCAGACGGGTTGGGTGTGTCGTAGCGCGCACTGTATCGATCTACTTCTGGTTGAATAGACTCTTTGCTACCCTATCTCATACTGCACAGTACGCGTCTGCTGACCCATCTGCGTCTCTACCATCTCGCTACGCGACGGCCATTCTGTCGGGTGACCGTATTATTACGGATAAAGAACGACAGGGTTAAACTGCTGCAGGCGTCTGGACTTGTAATAGTGAAATAAAGCCAACGTGTTAGGCAGCGAGCAGTTGCGTTGCGTTCCCACCGCCAGCTCCACATATTTTCGTATTAATGACCGAAAGTATAAGGTCATTTTTCTTTGATTCGTCATAGAGCTTTTGCTCGGACAGTGCATCCGTATTGATCGATCCCTCGGAAGGGCTCATGCTTCTGTCTCGCGCTGTGCTCTCTGCCTTAGGACTCCTCACCTCTTGCAAACTTTTGATTCGAAACGAAAATTCTATTTTTGGTATCGGCGTCGAGCACACTACAGAATTACATAAAATTGGGATTGCAAACCTCAAAACTAACCTTCCCTTGATCTTCACTGTCGCAGAACTGCGTATACGGTAACCGCCCTGATCTACCGTCGATGCCTGCCGTCAAAAAAAAACGCGTGACGCCGAAATCGAGGGACTGGCGAACAGCCAGAGACTGTGGAATTGCGGAGAGGGTAGACGGCCATACGAGGGGTCGGCGACAAGCTTCGATCGTAGGTCGAAATGAACGCCACAAGCACACGAATTTTTTAAAGCTAAGGTCAAGGGCAAATACAAATCCAAGGTTACCGTACAAAAGGGGCATTATCACATAGAGTTTTCGACGCTGATTTCAAATATGAAGACCAATTCTCAGACGCGTGCTGCTGTAGACTATTTCATGGAGCTCCCATTCACGCGACTAGGGTGGATCGAGATTTAGTGTTGAAAGTTCTAAATCGGCAAATTGTTCGACGGGTGGACCATGTGGAGGTGTTGCATTGTACCAGCCTGCGTTATGAATCAACATGAAGAACTGCTCAAGTAGCCCTGGTATCTGGAAGGATAAACTTGAAATTTATAGAAAAAAGAATCAATTTTTTCTTGACGTGCCAAAAAGGAGTAAAATGTGAATGGTTTGACGCTGGTCGAGCGCGCCGAATACTTCATGAGAAATGTTTGTTTGGGTTTAGTATCCCTAATTTAGATGTCTGAACCTTTTCTCCAACAAGGAACCTTTCACTATGCATACCCCAATGCTAAAACTCTCTGCTTCCGAGAACCAGGTGCATGTTGAGTGCAGACCGCACACCACAAGCGTCGACAGCCTCCAAGGAAATCTGCTGATAGCTAGTGGTCCATGGTGATAGCTAATAGTTGGTAGATGATACATGGTTAAATTGGTGACAACTGTTAGAATACAATAGCAACGAGCTAACCATTTCATTGACAGAAACGTTAAGATCTTGTGGAGACCGTCGTCACTTGTGTTGTTTGGTCTGCACTCAACAAGCACCTGCTTTTTGAAAAGAGTATTTGTTGTATTACACATTGAAGAACGCTTCAAGGTCATCAGCTGTGTTCATTGCTCACAAAAACAAAGGCACTGGTGTGAAGTAGGGCAGCAACAAAGAAAAGAGACAGACAAATAATCTTTTGGAACGCCGATGTTGAGGGCTTGTTAGCTGTTCAGCTGGGGAAATGAGAGACTGACCGCGGATTATAGAGCATGAGGCGTAAAAGCACAGCGGTATGAGTGAGCGCAGACACCAGCACGCTGCAGACGACAAAAAAAAATAGAGTAATTGAAGCGGTTTTGTAAGGAGCACTCCCTTGTTGCATACTTTAGAGCCAAGAGAAAGGAACATCTGCAAATTCGTGCACGGATCTATCCTCCACATCATTACGATTCATCCACTCAAATTCATCTTGGGTTGTGCCTTTGATTTTGTTAAAATTGCACTTTTCAAATCTTTTCGTATTCAATGCACGTGCCTCTACAACTCCACCTTTTTGCCATGCGGTCTTTCAAGACTTTTCTGCTGCAAGCCCCTCCATATGGAGAACTGTGTGTTCTGCAGAGTCTAACCTAAGCATATGAGCCATATTCGACGGTTCCGAAAGCTATCTCGAAGAAGAGCTGCGGAAAACATAAAAAAGCAATAGGAAGCAGCTGAAGCTCACAAAACTAATTTATAGGCGTGAATTCAGAAAAATCGAAGAGGTTCAAACGTAGCCAGGGAAACAATAGCAAAAAGCAATAAATGTCCGACAGAAGCATCACGTAACCGTTGGCAACGATTCCAGTCAAGCTTTAATGAGGATCGAAGCTCGAACGTGGTAATAGTTGCACATTAGACAGCAGCGACTTTCTTATCACCCTAGAGTTCCGGACAGCATGGACAGACTTTAGCGGTGCTCATCTTCGAAAGTGGTCGTCACGTGGTAACCGAGGAGTGCGTTTCAGTGATTTGTTATTGCACAACTCTCGACTGTCGACATCAAACACTGTCCTTGAAGGCAGATTTTACGACAAAAAGGCAGCCTGTAAGAATTTAAGCAGAGTAGACAGTGGCGCTTGGATGAAGAAAAATCATGATAATTGGAAAGCACCCGAGAAATGGGACCCCTTCCTCGTCCGTTGACTTCCGCATTGATGCGACTCACATCAGAGCTGCCCTCTTCAACGCTAACGCTCTCCCTCTCTCTAAATGGCTAGAAACTTGGGTCAAGGGGTGAGCTACCCGATGGGCGGGCCGCGCCGAAGTGCCGCGAGGAGGGTCATGCTAGGTCGCTGGGGCATTTTCTTTCCGAAGAATTGCGTGTTGATCCGCACACTTATGGTTAGGAGTTCGCCTGTCTTTCCACTTAGTCCTCTCCTTTGAACTCCAACCTTATCGTGAAAAACCTTCTCTTTAATGGTCCTGCTTTCGCAAGTGAATTTCATTGCTCCCAAATTGTAGATCCACCAAAACAAAGCTACAAGAGATATACATATAGAATAAAGCTGGATATAATTATGAGGCCCAGTTTCCGCCTAAAAGCAGACAAGGACGAGCATCATAAACTGCAAAGTGAGTATTGGCAAAGGATGCTCAGAGGCAACAAGCGCTGCTTCCACTTGCACGTCTTACTCTTCGTGTCAGCTATCGTTCCTGTCGTTGTTAATCAAATTGCATCGGTGGGTCCGCAGTTCTCAAGGAGAAAGGGAGCTACTCATTTCCGTCACAAAACCATTGCATGGCCCATACCCTGGCCAACGGAATCACGTTTTTTCCAACTTCGTTAGTTTGACACAATACTGTTCTGTAACCGCGAACTACATTCTGAATCCACTTGGATGTTTGGACGATCCTGAAAAGAAGTGAAAAGGTGGCGCATGCGCGATTTGCCTTTGACGTCATCATTTATAATACAGTGGCGCTCAAAAGTATTCGGCCATATGCTTTTCCGGTCGTAACTTCTAGACCTATTTAGTTCAACTTTTGATACGTTCCGAGGGAAAGCCTAGCAAGAGTGGAGGAAGAAAAAAATTTCTCTAAAAATTCCGAATATGACCAAATTCCAATAAATTTCAAACTATTGTAAAAATCTTATAACTCAAGCAAACGATCGATCGAATGATAAGTAACGTTGAGCAGATCCGATACTTTGCCCATAACCCTCTGAAGTTGCTGAAATCTTAACCCGACGTGCGTGGATATGGGGTCAGTAAATGGATTCACTGTTTACAAAGACAACTTCCGATTTTCTTAAGATATTACGAGTTCTATGCCAGTAACTCTAACTCTTTTTCTTGTCTGAGGATTCCTAACCTTTTCTCATAGTGTTTCGATGAAGCTCAGGAATGTGTACGGATTTCTCCTTTCGTCAAAAGCACGCCATGCTGTCGAGATAAGTGCTGCTTAGTAGAGGTATCATGCTTAGTGTCAATCTATTGCTAGAAGACAAAGTCTGTACGGCTCAGATGTTATACCAGTGAATGCACAACACCTTCTGGAATCCATCTGTTACATCTGCGTTCACTACTTCTTAAATTCCGTGAAGTTGTTTGAATGCCAAGTGATAGGAAATGGAATGGGTCTGCGCACGCCTGACTGGAAATCTCCGCAGCGCTTCAACTTCAACGTCATCTGGAGCGATGAGAGTAAACGCACAGTGTTTGGCGGCGACGGCACAACGCATGTGTGTCGCCTTGACGGAAAACATTTCGATCCAATGTATCAGTTCCCATCCGTGAAATAGGGTGGAGGCTCGGTTATGGTAGTTCGTGAGATATGCTGGACCATTTACCAGGATTTGAGAAGTGGTGAATGCGGATGAAGCGTATAGATACAGAAGGTGTTGTGCACTCGAAGGTATGGCAGCTGTACGGTACTGACTTCGTCTTTCAGCACTCTATTTACACAAACATCCCACCTCAACTGTGAAAGAGTGATCTCGACAGCATGGCGTGCTTTTGACGGAAGGAGAAATCCATCCGCATGTCCTAAGCGTTATCGGAACGTTATGCGCAAGGGTGAGAAGACCTTCGGCAGGAAAAAGGGCCAATACAACGAGGAATAAGGAAAATTATTGTCCAGGAATTTTCTGCCGTTGCCCGGGTCGTACGGTTCCACGCGACCGATTTGGTGTGGCCCTCCCGCGGGCCATACGGTCGTCAAAGAGTGAATGCGTCTCATCGGAGTGTAAAGCGGCATTCCCGCCCACCAGGTGTAAGTGGTGAACTGTCAGCTGAGGCTGCTTGACACGCACATGGTCACAAGATCTAGTCTTAGACCGAAGGTCGTGAATACTAATCAAAGCTTCCAGCTCCAAGGGGTCGGCTATCCGGTAGCAAATTTGACGTGAAGGCTTAGGTCTGGCTTACATATCGACGAGCCCTACCGGTATTTGCGTAGGCCTGATCGTATTCCAAAAACTACTGCAATTCCGAGTGGATGCAGATAGCGTGGCACATCCCAAAGTAAAAGACTAACATCGAGTGATTTGCTTAATAGTTTGAAAAGGTGAGACCTTCATCGTTGGATAGATGGCTCCATGTTCCCAGCTTTTATGGTCTACGGCTATATTGGCAAAATTGAGTTCTATGGACTTTAACGTCCCAAAGCACCAACCCGGTGGTTTTGATAGGCGGTGACAGCGATAAATGTGGTCTCTTCAAACGATACAGTAATCCGGTCCTCTTCATTCCTGCCTCCTTCGTCATCGTGCGCTTCTGAATGACGAACCAAGTGGATTCGAGGTAGATATCGATGCATTGAATTGACGATTATCTGAAAATACATCAAAACTTTTCAACTGGTAGTGAACGCCTCCTTGAAATCATTTTTCCCAAGCAGTCAATACAATTATTATGAATTCTCCAAACCCACGTGTCCATTTTGATCCATTTGATTATTGGTAAGTTTTATTTTGTCGAACGAAATACTGCTTTTCATCCAATGGCAACCTTTTGCGGGACTGTCCGGGTGGACAAATGTTCTGCATGGTAGTTCAGCTTCTCCTAAAATGGCAAAAGATTCTGGAAATGGTAATGTTAGAATACACAGTCAGCCCCTGTGTCAGATTTAGCTCCTAGAAACCCTTAGCTCGGTGATCCCGAGGAAGAATTCGTAGGTGTGAAAGGCTCAAACTACAGAACCTTATCTAGATTATCTTAGGTAGGTCTACACGGTTCGTTGGTAGAGTGTGGATGTGTTCCTGACTAGGCTGGATGTATGTACATAAGTAGGAATTGAAGCCACAATAGATATTTCGGAACAAATTCTGCAATTCTGCAGCGAACATTCCGCAGTAAAAACTTAAATTATACTAAATTATACTTGCATAGTATTGCTTGGTTTATATTCCGTTACTATTAATGTGAAGCTATACGACATGCATTTTTCGGGACCTAAAATACCACACCTTCCAAGAGCCACCCACTTCGCAATTTCGAGGACAACACCGTGGAGTTCGAACCAGGGTCAACCCTACCGTTGTTACTCTTTGGAAATTTTCTACGACCCCCCCCCCCTTTCTGGGCGATTT
>KZ345104.1:147886-158624 GCA_002352805.1 Teladorsagia circumcincta
GGCGCCGCAACTGGAACTCATTAAATACGCTATAACCTTGTGTATAGGGGTCCTGGTTACGAGTATAGCATTCGTCTCTGTCATTGATGCTGTTCAGTCTATTTACTGCTTGTCCGCGCCCCCTCACTGATTAGATCGCGGTCAGAACTAAGCCTTTGGAGAGAGGAGGACTCCAAAGTAAGTAAGCCAACTACCCTGCTATCTCACAACCTTCAAATTTAGCCACGCGGTGCGTGGTTTGCGCACTCTACAGCCTCACCTCCCTCCCCAAATTTAGCCCCCAAGCAAGTCGAGGCACAATAAGTGAGAGAGCTCAGGAGAGCAATGAATAAGGGCTAATTAGCACGGATGTCAAAAACGAATGTCATAGTCGGAATCAGGACACCAAATAACGTCGAATTTGGTGAAAACAGCTGTCATGTTAATGTGGCGCCAAGTAGCGCCAATTCGGCGCCATCGCCAAAATCGAGTGATATTCGTGATCAGGACCTTCGATAATTCCCGTAGGCGACGTTTCAGCGAAAATATTCTTTTTAACCCATCTCATCCTCGCCCCACCCCTCTGGGGTTGTAATAGTGTAATAGTGCCATAATCTAATCTATAATTCTATCAAATCCCTTCCGCACTCGAATTTAACACGTTGACGATATCGCGCGTTTTGGGTTTTTGCACCTCGTGGGACAGGAGCGATTTCGCAAGCGCCGCCGCCGCACCCCAAATTCGTGGATTTTGAGCTGTAAATACGCAATACTTCGATTCGATGAAATGCTTTCAAGAATGTTCGATCTGTCTAACCTATCCTGAGTTACAGTAATAGAAGTTTGACTGAAATGACGTGTTAAGGCCACAAAAAGGTGAATTTTAATTACTTTTCCTTCAGTGGTTCCAAAATTAATTAGGACGTGGTTGTTCCAGTGAAAAAACGTATTTTCCCGTACAAATAGGTTTGTATTCGCCTCTATTATTCCTTTTTATCGAGATTCTTACGCTAATGAAAAGAAAACGAGGAATGAACTGAACAGACATATCCGTAAGATGTGGAAAACCTCAGCCAAACTGAATAATATTTGGCCTTTCTGTGAGCCATGTGGTTCTTAGGTACGGTGGTATATGGTCTACAGAATGAGTGCACAGACGTTAGGAATAAGTCGCGCAAGCGCAAGAAAAATGGATGATTTGGGTGGGACGCGTTACCGCGTCACAATGTCCCACGAGGTGCGCAAAGTGGGAGGCGTTACCGCGTCACGCTGTCGTCAACGTGTCAAGGATGAGATAACGTGGTGCTGCTGAGGCAGTGTGTTACTGGTGTTGAAGTATGCAGCGCCTGTTGGAGCACCATTCGTAGCACTTTAATAGGGACCGTATTTCCAAAAGCTGGCTACCCTCGCCTTCAAAAAGCCGGGAAGTGTACCATAACTGACGACGGCCCCGAAAAAGCGGCGTCATTAACTGCCACGTTTTTGCGGCCGTCATCAGTCGTGGTATATAAACTGCACTCGACACTTTCTGGCTTTTTGAAGGCGAGGGTATGTATTCGCGGTTCAGTAGTATATTCCCGGGATGGGTGTGGTTGGCTTGTGAACTTAATGGGAATTTCGGAAAAAAAGTAGAAATTTTCAGTTTTAGAAAATTGGAATTTCTGCCCAAGTGTACAGGAAATTGAAATTTTTAGCGTTTCACCTGCACTATGTATGTATAAGGTCAAGTAAGATAGTAGTTATCCTTTTCAGGAGGTAATATTCACTAATTTGGGATTGTTATGTTGTCAGTCTCACATAAAAAACGTTGATTTTCTTCGCATCTCTTTATAGTACCCACAACACGATCCCATTAGGAGAAACATTAGGAGAAGGTAGTGCAATGGCGGAAGGGGCGTACAGCACCTTAACGCCTGCGTCCACCTACTGTAGCCCACCTCCACGAATCTTCAAACAACCCAATCTCAGGCTCAACCGTCCATTCGCACTATTCGAATGAGGGGGGGTCGTATTTTTGATTTTGGGGCACGGTCATATTTGGCGTTGCGCAAGTGTAACTATCTTTGAGAGAAGTGCGCACTAAAGACAATTTGTGGAAGGTGAAGGGGTCGTAGTTGTAGAAAATGGGCCTGTTTTTCGACTGGTTTTTGTGATTTTGGCTAACATTTCATGAAAGATTTGCGAAATAGACAAAAATAGAACATTTGAGATGGGCTGTGCCGAGTCCATTGGTCTCACAAACAAATGCTAAGGTATTATTGTGCTTTATAACGAGGTTTGGTAACTCCGCAAATAACGCAAAAGGCAAAAGAGTAAGCTTGCCAAACATGTACCTACCAGGAGGCCCGTCGCGCGGCGAGATCAGAGACGTCGATGGAGCAGCGGACTAGATGCAGCGCGTACTGCCTATATGACACGTGGTATGGTAAACTCTATCTAAGTTGACGCTAAATCGATACAGCACGCGCTGCGACTCGCCCACTGACGCGTCTGCGTCCCTGCCACCTCGCCGCGCGACGGACCTCTTGCCGGTACCCCTTGCTCAGCAGTCGATCCCACGCAGATGAGCAGATAACGAAAGCAGATTTGAGCTCAGCGTCAAAGGCGCGACAGGCGTAGACATCTCTTTTCAATTAATCGGGTTCCCCCCCCCCCACCAAAAAAAATGACGCAGGATTTTTTGGCGTACGGATTTTATGCATTTCAGGCCACGTCCTCCTCCAAAAACAACTTTCTAATGAAGAAAAGAAGCCCTGTATAAGAAAAGACTTGTTCCCAACCCTCTTCAACATTACTCATCATGCTTCAAAAATGGCTTTTAGCGGAAAACTGTCAGAGATATTCCGCCACAAAGCTTCGCTTAGAGGATTATTCGACGCCCTGATTCACGAATATGACACCAACTGTCCGACAGACCGACATAATTTGGAACCCGATTAGCGCCAAAGTGGTGCCAAGCGGCGTCAGAGTCAAAAACGACTGTATGTTCATGATCAGCGTCTTATTTACCTCTGCAAGCAGGATTTAAAAAAAATGTTCCGACCCTTAGAGGTCGTACTGTTGCGGGCATCTGGGTTGCAACAGTGCAAAAAAGACAACCTGCTTTGCAGCGTGCGGTTGCGTCGCGTTCCGCCAATCTAATTTAGCTTTAGCTATAGCTGAATTACACAACCGAAAGTGTATGGTCACATCTCTTCGAACCGTCAAAGAAAAACTTGGTCTGGACGGCACTGCTCATATTGATCGATTTTCTGAGAGAACGCGTGCTCATACCTTTGCGCTGAGATCGCTGCCTTGAAACAACTTACAAACTAGTTGAGTAAATATAAAAATTCAGTATTCTGTATCAGCGTCGGGATCACCATAGAGACATGTAGTGTTCGAATCAACACCCACAAAACAGACTTTCCCTTGATCTTCACCTCCCCACATCTGTGTATACGGTTACTGCATTGATCTACCGTCGATGCCTGCCGTCGAAAAAAAAAACACGGCGTGCCGAAATCGAGGGACTGGCAAAAAGCGAGAGACCATGGACATTGCAGAGAGGGCGGACAGCTAAACGAGGGGTCGGCGGCAATCATCGACTGTAGATCAAAATGAGCTGCCACAAGCAGATCAGAGTATTGAAAGCCAAGATCAAAGGTAATTTCCAATTCAAGCTTACCACACAAAATGGGTATCATCGCACAGAGTATTCCACGCTAATTTCAGAAATGGAGACTATTTGTCAAGTTGCCACTGGTGGGACGGTTAAAAGTGCGGTACTTCTTTATTAGTTCAGTTTCGCATGAGCCGTAGTACTTACAAGAAAGGTCTTTCAAGCCAAGCTTTTTCAAAATGGTTTTCTGCACTGGACCACAAAACCACGTTTCATTTTTGCTGCAAATAGTAGCAAAAAAAGTAGTGAGTGACATACATGATGTTTCAATCCCCTCGCGAAGACTATTTTGTATTCAAGGTTGACTGCTATTTGTTGGCTTCAATATGGCCCTGACCATGAACAAACATCTTATTTTGACATTTAGCGGCATTTGGCACTCACCCGTAAGCGCCAACCCAAATGCAAAACTTTGTCGCCACGGTGGATCAAACCATTGGCAGTACCTTTCACTTATTTTTTTAATTTTCGGGTGTCCCCCAAGAGGCCCACCGCGCGGCGAAGGACGAGACGCAGCGCATACTGTAGCGGTTAGGCTCGTCTGCGTCTCTTCCTTCGCCGCGCGGTGGATATTTTATGGGACAACCACAATTTTCGGCAGTTTTGCACCCTTACAATCCAGACGCCCGAAACAGCAGTCCCATGTAGAGTTAACGATTTTGTCTTCAAAACCTCATCAAAGGAGTGAATCAGCTCTGTTGTGTTCAGAGTCAGCGGAAATCGTGTGACTATCAACAACCGCAACACGTAATCCTACCACGGCTCCTCCCCTGTCATCAAGAATAAGAACAAAGTAGTACTTGAAGGCTCAACCCAGACTCGCGCGAACGATTCCTTCAGTCTCTAGGATGACCTCCAGAGGACAATCACAGATGTGGCATTTCCGTGCCCGTAAATCATCCAACTAGAGCGCTAGAGCCTTGCAAAGTAAGCTGCTGCAGCTGCAACTTTTTTCTTATTATGCTGGCGCCCTCTCACCTACTATGCTCTCTCGCGTCATACTCTCCTCATCGCGCTTATACCTCATTGACATAATGCAGCCCATTAAGAAGGTGAGTGAACCCTCATCTTGAGCATTTCGACAATTTTTCTCCGTTTTTCGTTTGCCAGCCCACTTTGCACCAACACAGTATTCGTGTGCAATAACTACACCATTCTTGATCTTAGGGATTGCCTTTAATTTTATTTCACAGGCCCACTCTATGCGAAACCTGTGAAAAGAATTATGTAATACCTCTCCCGAAATCCAGCCAGGTTTCATGAACAAATTTCGAAGTATAACCTTTATTGAAAATTTCTATCCAGGAACAATAATTGCACTGACTCTCATCTGCAGAACACACCGGATGATAACAAAATATAACGCCGTCTAAACTTTTAAAAACAAACAAATACCCTATTTAAGGACCCGCAATAAGGAAGGCGTATCAGGTACGGCGAAAGCAGAGATCAAAAACCTGAGGAATTAAAAAAGCTCTCTACAAAATTGAGATACTAACAAACTTTTACAATCCACTCTCATTTTCACTTCTGTTGCGCTGTAACTGAGCGATCTCCAATTCGAGTTTTCTGATTTTCATTTGATAGTATTTAGTCATCGCCTCCTCCTGAACAATCAGATCAAAATCAAGAGCTTGTTTTTCTCATAGCAAATGTGCAACGAATACCAACCCTAGCAATTTGTGCTTCATACGCTCTCTTTTGTAGACTCTTCAGATCGCGAGTGCCTTCCTTAGGAGATGCAACTGTCGAAACAGAGCTGACGGTCGACACTGAAGAGCAAAAATGTCCTACTAGCTAAAGGATGATATGACATGAAGATCAAAACAGAAGTTATTAGCATCTAGTAAAAATACAAGTTCACATACAGACTTCCAATCTGCAAATTCTAACCTTTAGGAAGAGAAATGGGGCATTTAGGATGTTCCACTAATGGCTTTCTTTCAGGGCTTGGACAGCGGACAGCAAACAGGGGCTCATCATCCTTCGGCGCAGGAGGAATTGAATTCACGGACCGAACATACTGGAAGGGCAGAATGAAACCAAACCTATATCACACGAATACTAGAGCACCTCTAATGTAAGAAAGTTGTTACTGGGAAAATGAATCACGTCAATAAACGTACATCACCAACGGTTGTAACACGCTCCGAGCTGCCGCTGTCACTTTCTACAGGATTCTGAACATATCGTTCCGACGAATTCACTACACCTGAAAAAATCCCCGTATTAGAAAGCACTGTTCCAAGCTCTCCAGAAAGATACAGATCTCAAAAATCCCGAAAGACAACGAGGAAGATAATCAAACTCTGGAGCTTTTAGGAAGAACAAAAATATCTAAAAGCCATGCTGGTGCGGAAGAAACTTTTGATTTGTTATGCCCCTGTATAATGGAGCTATGCCAGGATAAAGGGTTCGCCGTTGACAATCCCTTTTTGAGATGCAGCAGGCATTCTACTTCCACTTGTATATTGTTGCGGCAACTTGAATACGATTTGGCCTACACAATGACTTGCGAAGGCCAGCCAATTTAGCCAGTGCTTTTATTCTCCAAGCCAATCTGGTACCAATTAACGACACGACACCAGAGGGAAGGAAAGCTTGGTTGGCCCAGACGACGCACGACCCGAGACTTGATCTCAGGACCACGCACGTGGTAAGCAGCGCACTTGCCACTACCAATTTTCGCCCTCAGTATAATGTTACCAACCGCAACATAAACTAACCTCTGTGACGATTCTTCCCAAAACCTAAAGCTGCCATCAAATCATGATCTATTGGACCATCGTCATCGATGCGGTGCCGCTTAGAGTAGCGATGTTCCTGAAGTGATACCATACAAATAATTGCCAATAATTACACTTTCCATCATGTGATCACAGGCCCACGTGGAATGGGGATCCGCGCCAACCACGGAGTAAGCCTGAACAATTAGCACGTTGACAACCGCCGTTCTGTGCGTACTTTTCGCCTTTTTGGTAATCTCTCATCAATAAGCACTAATCCCTCAGCATTTTCATTATCAGTAATGAGAAAAAATTTTGGATCCAGTATGAAAGTGAACCGTTGTAAAGCAGAAAAAACGCCAAATAAATCAAGGAAACTAGTCTGCTCCATGTAAAAGTGTGGTATGACATCATACCACAAGGTCGTCAGCGCGTTTATTGCTGCGTAGGGATCTCCTATAGAGACACAGGATATTCCACAACGGCATTCAAATGTTAAACACATCACCCCATGTCCCTTTACCTGCATCAGGAACCCGCTTCATGAACATTCCCGTAAATTTTCCAGGAGCGAGCTTCACAAACTCAAAGAGATTGAAATCAATCTATTAACCATGCTGACGACAACATTGTTCATGACTCTGAGGCGGAGGTATGGGATTTCGGGAGGTGACGTCATCACACACAAGGCCAGGAGTTCATTAACGGGCAGTTTTTGACGCACAAAAACCACTACGCTTCTTTTTTCACGAAATTTACCTGATCAGACGACGATATAGTTGTTTTTCGTGTTTCCTGATGGTTTTTCGAGAATAAGTTCACCAGTAGCCCATTGTCGAACTTTTCAAGTTCTGAAAAATAATTGCCCGATTATCCCGCAGGAAAAGTGGGATGAAAAAAAAGTATAAGCAGCATGAACTTGAAGCACAACCTGCTGGTCTTATAAGTTCTACTTGCCAAAAAATGATAACTATTACCGCCAGATAGCTGCATTCCGCAGGCGAGCAAATCGAGCGGTTCACCCGTTTTCACCTCGACTGTAACTGGTTGCGTCACATCGCCGTCATAGATATCTGTACCGAGGCCTGGGCTTTCCTTTTTCATGAGTGAACCTAGAACTGACAATCATATTGTCAAGTACATCAATCTGTTTCTGAAAAGTCACATACGAATGCAACTCTCAAACAAGTGTAAGACTCGGAGTCAGATGTAGTTGCGAATACAATAAGCTGATTAACGATTACTGATTTTAATAGAGTAAAGTAAAAAAGAGAAACTACCCAAGTTTCCGGTGTTAAAACTGATTGCCTTCAGAACAATAACATCAGCCTCTGTCAGTTTCTTTCGGTGCGAGACATCACTTTTCATATCAGCTTGGTAGTGTTCCTGAAGAGAGAAAGAGAAAATTCGATAGAAAAAGCATTTGTTTTTGACATTTTGCAAACTTAGACGCGTTGCCTACGTAAAATTTGATAATTTCACCATCTTCAACTAACTGCCTTTTCTAAAGAGTTGTTCCGCAAAGCAACTCTTGCTGACTGTTTTCCCAACAGTGCCTGGCCATGATGGTGCCAACTCTAACTGTGTGAGAACAGAAGCAAAGTAGATTATGTAGAATATAGCATCAAGAAAAAATCCAGCGTTTGCAACCTCCACTCTGAGAATGGAGTGCAGCGAGACACCATTCTTAATGGGTTGGCCCTCAAAACCATAACCCACTTCGCAGTTAAATAACAATTTACTGGAACGGTGATTTCTCAAAACGGAGATCCAAGTTCCATATAGGCAGGAGCAGCTAAGGGCACATCCCTGAGGAGGCCACAGGACCACCCGATAAGAACAGCGATGGACTTCGAAGCACGAGGTAAGCGACCGCGAAGAGTCCCTAAGAAGAGATGGAGGGATGTCATAAAAAGGGACACAAGTGAACGCCCAGCCACGGCAGACGACGCCCTGGATAGAACAAAATGGCAAAGATTAGTAAGGACAGTGGACCCTGCAACTGTGCGGGACTAACGCTAGGGAGAAGAAGAAGAACAACAACAAGACAGTAAGCGGATGTCGGAAAACCTCTGCAGTAAACAAAGTCAACGAAACGTCATTAATGCTATACAAAAGCATGGAACAAGAACTTACTATAGCATCTCTTTTTATCCCGGGCCATTTCGATTTCTTTAGGTATGTAACATCTTTCCCTTTCACCCAATGATGACCACGCGATGTACACTCGGCAAGAATTCGCGACCATGCCTCGGTCTTTTGATCCTCTGAAATTTAGGCGAACAAATGCAAACAGTTCTGTGCACACTCATATCATTCAAAAATTCCTCTGACAAGAAAACTATGCAGCGTTTTTTTTTTCAATAAATATCTCAGGTGGTTGCTGCTAGCTGACTGCTAAAAATACTATTACAAAGGTATTTTGGTGACAATAAAAAACAAAATAAAATTTTGTAGTTGCTAATACGGCGATAGGGCTAACAAATGCGACAAAAAGCAGCCAATCAGGAAATATTTTCACTATATAATGAAGGTTCGAATCTGGCTGGAAACAAGTGTTTGATTATACACTTTAAGAGTGACCACCCGACAAATGCAAACTAAGACCGCGGCTTTAGTGTTCCCTTTAGAAATCGAGCAACAATTCCGTCGAAGTTCTGGCCGGACAAAAAACTTAGTCAAAACTTACAGCTTTCAGAAAACTAGCCTAAGACTACAGATGATACACATAATTGTGGTGACATTAGATCCAGCGAACCGCGGAATTTCCTCAGATTTGAAAATTGCAGTTAACAGATGGTGTATAGCGATGCCCTCATGATGGTGAACCTTGGCCGGGTTATCCCAGTAGGAGGTGGGGGGGGGCATTGCGACTCAGATCGATCAACGCGTTTGAAACAGGGAAAGTAACTGTTTTCTTGTGATTAACTAAGCCTAACCATAAGATGAGGGGGAGATCCCCGAATGCATAAGATACTTCATCCTCTCGTGGGACTCTCTCCCTTCCTAGGCCTAGTTCAAGCTGCTCAGCAGGTGAATATTTTGACAGACCTCACGTGTATGAGGGCAGAGAGGGGGGAATTCAGTCAAGAACAGGCGCAATGTGGCTCGGGAGGGGGCACTCTGTGGAAAACCACTAGAACGAAGCCCAGTTAGCAGAGGCAAACCCAAACGAATACGAAATGCTCCCGCACCTCGGCGCCACAAAACTTTAGAAGACTTCTTGAGTAAATGGCATTAGACCAGATTGTTACGCCGCATTGTCCCCCCCCCTCTCATGGCTGGAAGAGACCCATTTAGCCTGCTACGGTTAAAGTAAACGCGGCTGACACTTGCTGTAGAGACAGCCTTGCTCTCAATTGACCACGAGCAGAAATGGCTGTCAGTCCAAGCCTTCTTAATCCCGAACTCGAGAACCAAGGGCAACTGTATGTTGCACCAAGTTCAACGAGAGAGGAAGGGTCATTTTGGATTTTGAAGAAGGGAGCCGAATCTTCATTTTTATGCGCTGATGAGTAACGGGGGGCACTGTCGGAGGAGAGTAGTAAAGGTGGAAAGGGGGAGGTCGCGTTGCAGTGAAGGGAAAAAGGGGATCGTTTTTTTTCGACGATTTTAGGAAATAAGAGAGTTAGAGTTTCTGCCAATTCTTGCTACTGTTTATCCCCACCCCTTCTCCCCCCCCCCTCCGGGCATCTATGGAGAGATCCCCCCAAGACAGAGTCACGGCAGGGTCGTGCCAAGGCCCTCCTGGAAGAATGAAGCGGTAAAAAATTCAAAATCGGTAACGAATGACTACCACTTGCAATGGGTCGAAATGACTGCCAACGGGAAAGCGCTTAAGCAATTCATAGCCCCAACTTCAACATCTGGCGGTTCAGCGATTCAGCTGAAAGGAGTGGGTATGAGGCGTCAGAACCAGAGTCATGGCGAATCGCCCAGTCGACCAAATCGTGAGTTTATCACGAACATGTGGAGAGAAACTAAAGAGATTTTGGTGGAAACGTTTTTCAATCAGTGATAGAAACAAGGAAATAATGAGTAATACCCATCCATCGATTACCACGTTCATACTGCAAAACCCGGCGCATTGTGACTACGTGGGCCATCCCATAACACTGCGACAGATCCACGGGAAAACGGAATTTTATGGGCGCTCCGGTCCGGGGGGGGGGGGGGAGGGGGAATTCAAGATAGGGCATCCAAACACATCTGGTACGTGACACGAGGGCCCAGGGTAGAGAATAATATCAGAAGGAGTAACAGTTGCTCAAATCCTTGCCGGGAATCATTTCTTTGCCTTTGGTTTCGACCCAAGTTCTGTTGGTGGCTCACTCTCTTCAATGTCCCCCTAAGGACATGAGCGCAGCTTTAT
>KZ345104.1:186795-201728 GCA_002352805.1 Teladorsagia circumcincta
CTAGAATGTGCGGTTTTACACAAGAACGCCGAGAAGCTGCATAATGATGCCCCCCCTAATTGGAATAGACCCTAAGCCTTCTATCTGTGTTACTTGCTTCGGCAGGTGTGCAGGTTCATTTCATATTTAACTGCCTTGGTGATCCCGAGTGAAAGCCTGGTGCGCAGCACAGATTACTGTTCATTGTAAAGCAATATTCGGTTCCGGAATATGGCTTGAACGATGTATGGCGATGAACAAGCAACCTAGAAGCGGAATATTTTTACATTATTCTCCCTGCGAAAGCTTTCGTAAGGTTGTGCGACAACTTTGGAGTGAGAACTTTTCGATGACTCAGAGCGTTTTCAAAAATATAACTCCTACAGTCCTCGTACAATTCCTTAATATAAGCTCAACTTCCTTATTGTTTCGGTTTCGCTCAACCCCTACTACCGTACGCACTGCTCTGCCTTGCTGATTCGCGTAATGATATGGAAGAGAACTCATTGTCAGGCAAGAGTAAGAAACTAGGGGTGACTGTATGAGTCAGCGCTGATGTCATCGCAGGCGGGCGTGGCGATGAGAGTGTCATGTCGGCGAGAGAGCGCCAGACGAGAGCAGAAAATCGGGCGCGGTCGACGCATTTTGAAGGACCGAGTTCAAGTTGTCCGTAGACCCGACTTTCATTTGCGCCAGTCCGAACGTTGGCTATCGTCCATGTTTTGAATTACGCTTTTTTTAAATCCTTATCCTTTTTTAAATCTTTAATCCTATCAACGAATTGTTTGTTTCAAAGTGCAGATGTTTTGGATCACTTAACTGATTCTACATTTTGTGACTCAGAAGTGCCATGTTCTAGATGTTGGATCGTAGCCGTTTTTTGAGCATTTATAATTGACAACTTTTGGGACTTCTGTCTTTTTGTATTATTGTGGTGTGTCTCATTTTTGTGTGTTTAGTGGTAATCTTATAGAATGAGTAGAGATGAGAGCTCCAATTCGGACAGTGACTCCGCGACCGATACCAAAGAATCGAAGAATGCCAACCACGCGGAAGAAGGTCCCGTGAAAAGGGAAAGAAGCGATGACCAAGGTGATTTTTTCTGAGTTCCATGGGCTTTACTTTCCTTTCATTTCTCCAACCGTGTATTGTGGTAAAATTGAGTTTGAGGCTGCATTTTTGTGCGGTGAAAAATGTTCATACCCCAGTTATTTGATAGCAATTCAATTTTGGAATGTACTTTTATTTATTAATTTAACATTATTATTTATTTTATTTTTTATTATTTATTTGACACATCAAAAAGGTGCGCATACAATGGAGGACAGAATTCATAAAGCTGACCAGTCCATGGTATAAAAAATAAGAAGAAAGAGAGAAAAGTGTTTAAAACGGCTAAGGAAACAACAGTGAGAAGTCATGAAGTACAACAGAAAACGACCTGGGATGGCAGCTGCGAGGTTCTACACTGTGGTCGGCCATAAGGCTGCAGTCATCTTCTGGAAGATTAAATGTGGTCCCTGACGAGATCCTTGTCCCTCGTTCGGACGATTCGAGAAAATAACGTACCGTGGCTTGCAACCAACTTAACCCATGTCTAACGCATTAGTCTGGGACCCCAGACGAAGAACGAGTGGGGGACTTCGAGTAAGGGGTCGATCAGCTCAGGCTAATCGAGCGACTAGAGGCCACTTTACGGAACCTATGGGACACCAGGAAATGAAGGTAAAAAGGTAGAGCTATATCTTCCAATTACTTCAATACTTAATTTTGCCGAAGGGTTGGAGGTGTGAGACTGTTGGGGCTACTCTCGGCAACGAGTTCCTTCAGACACAGGTGTTCTTGTCAAGAAAGCTTCCGTACTTTTGGAACTGCCCAAATTGAAGAACGCTTGAGCATCAACTCTTCTGCAGTTGCGTAAGAGACAGTTCCAACGCTTTCTCACCAGGTATGCTAATGACGTCTCCATAATTGCTTCACCCTCCAGCTATCGTTCACATTGCCATCAAGGAGGGAATTCCGAGCGAAATGGAAGTCGTGCCCCTAAGGCCGATGTCAGACTTTGCGACTATTCAGTAATTTGCTAGCGAATCGCTCTGGGTGCGAGCGATGCACCAGCGGTTCGAAAGATGTGCCAGCGACTCGATAGTGTTTGAAGGTGGCGGGTTTAGACATCCCACTACGGTAGCCCAGCTTCCCTACTACGGAAGTCTAGACTCTCCATCCAAACACTGGAGTTGCTGGTACATCTTTCGAATCGCTGGTACGTCGTTCGAACCGCTGATGCATCACTCATAACCAGCGATCCGCTGGATTCGCAAAGTCTGACATTGATTAAGGTTGGACGCCATCTTCCTATCATTGCTGACTATGTAGGTCTCATTGTGGTTGTAAGTTTCCCATAGGGGAGCGGGCCTCTCGCACTCATACTTGACGAGTCTTCCTTCACTAATATTTTTTTAGCTTAGTTTTCGGGTTGTTTTTTGATAGTTCTCACTTGCTGTATTGCAGAATTGCTATGCCATCTTAATCTCAAATTGCCTCTAGTTTTTGAGTGAATTTGTATCAGGAACTGGTTCCTGAATGTTACTTAATTTGGTCAGATAAGGCAAAAGCACGAGTTACCGAGATACTGTACTTCAGATACATTGTCAACGTCGGTTTTTCAGAGAAATCTGCATCACCTCCTGCGAAGAAGGCTAAGGACGAAAGTAATGATATCAAGCCGTCAAAAAAGTCGAAAGATGATGAGAAGGATGGTGCGTCTAAAGCTACGGAAAGCCGCAGTGAGTTCACAGATTTCTTCTTTTTTTTGTCCTGAAATTCTTTTCCTCTTCTATTGTCATCTCACTTTGTCCTTCTAGGAAGCACAAAAGCAAAAGAAAAGCGTGACGATGACAAGAAGAAGTCAAAATCGGATAAAGATAAGGAAAAGGAGCGCGAAAAGGACAAGAGGTCACGCAAGGAAAGATCGCGGTCCCGTTCAAGGTTACTCTTGACTTATTTGCAGAGTAACTACAGCACATCTGTCAGATTTACAACTTTATAGGTCACCTGATACAAAACGCCGGAAAAGCGATAAAGAGAAGGGCAAGGGAAAAGATAGAAAGAAGGACAGTCATAGTGATCGCAAGGAAAAATCAAAGCGAGAGAAAGAGCAAGCGGATGACGATGAAAGAAGAAATGGCGATCTGGAGGAGGGCGAGGTTGGTTTTAGGCATTCCTAGAATATCCTTAAGGTTATCTGAAATCCAGTGATTAGAACAAATAAGCTTATAGGTCGTGGAACCAGCTCGAGAACCAACTGCAAGGGAGCTCGAGCGTAAACGGCTCATCGAACAATTGGCAAGCCATTTTACTGGATCATAAGTAGTTGCGCATCTTATTTTAATTAAATTTTCAGGCAAAAGAAGACGCCGAAGAAAATGGGCCATCATCATCGGTGCGAAATGTCGAACCAGCGCATGACTCGCGTGCTTGTCCTTATTTGGACACAATTGACAGGTTTTCCTTTCTTGACTTCGGATGTTTTTGACTACAAGTGGGAGGGGCATTGGGTTCATAGACCGATCGTAGACCATTTTGACCTTGGTTGGTGAGGCAGGGAAGGTCAGAGTTGCTGTCTCTGTAGAGCTACCCACCCGTGAATAGACTGAAGAAGGCAGGTACATGCTTCAGGCTGGAGCGATTACAGTAGGCCTGCTCAGTTCACGGCGATAGCAAATAGCTTAATATCCGAATACGGTGATGGTTCAGAACAAGGCTTTGGCGTGCTTGAGTGTGGGGGTGGGCTTCAGGAATATTCTGCTGCAAGACTTCCATCAAAGGTGGCACCCTATGAAATGTTCTCTTGTGTGCACCTTGAATATAACGCTTTGTTTCTGCTTCTTCCTGTGTTTTTCATGAGCTAAGCGAGCTTAAGTCAACATCACAGTAATTCTTATAAAACATAGTTCCGTCTTCTAGGAAAGTCCTCGATTTTGACTTTGAGAAGCTGTGCTCTGTGTCACTTTCACACCTTAACGTTTACGCCTGCATGGTCTGTGGAAAATATTTCCAGGTAATTTGAGCGTTATCATCTCCATTTGCAAGACAGTCTACTGATGAATATTCCTTTCAACACCGATTTAGGGACGTGGAACGAACACTCATGCCTATACACATTCACTGGACACTGACCACCGTGTATTTCTCAATCTTCATACTCTCAAGTTCTACTGTCTGCCAGATA
Source organism: Teladorsagia circumcincta (assembly GCA_002352805.1). Taxonomy (NCBI): domain Eukaryota; kingdom Metazoa; phylum Nematoda; class Chromadorea; order Rhabditida; family Trichostrongylidae; genus Teladorsagia; species Teladorsagia circumcincta. The sequence goes on from KZ345104.1 coordinate 191,006, forward strand.
ATTATGAAGTTGACGACCCTTCTCTTGAAGACATAAAAGTTTGTTTACGTTTGATACTAGTTTTTGTTAGTTTTTCTTTTTCCTTTTTTTCCTATTCTTTATCCAAATCATGGGCTTCAAGTTGTTTTCTAAGATTATTTGGATTACGTACTCTGAGGAACTAGCCAATTATAATAACTTATTCGTACGGCCGATTTCAAGTTCATCATTTTTTTACCTTCCCGTCAATTCCTTGATGAGACGACTCTCGGGGTCATTTTCCCTTCACGATTGTCTCGGCTAGTCAAATTTCCCCATATTATAATTTCAGTATGTGCTGAAGCCTACTTACACGAAAGAGCTGATTGCCAGCTTAGATCGACAACATCGAATGGCTAGGGCGTATGACGATTTAACATACTTTCCTGGTGTTGTTGGTCTGAACAATATCAAAGCCAACGATTACACAAATGTGGTTTTGCACGTGAGTTTGTTGGTCCTTGAGCTTCCATGCCTCTAAAAGATCTATTGAAAGTGAATCCTTTTCTCAGGCTTTGTCGCATGTGACTCCTTTGCGTGACTATTTTCTTCGCGAGGAAAACTACGAGAACATCAAGAGACCTCCAGGTGACAAACTTTCTCTCCTGCCGAAACGTTTTGGAGAACTGATAAGGTTAGTATTTCGTGGACACTTCCCTTGAGCACTGATAGGATTCCTTTTTGTTACAGTACTTTTAAGAAAACTCTGGAATCCGAAGGCGTTTCGCACTCACGTTTCACCCCATGAAATGCTCCAAGCGACGGTTTTATGTTCCAATAAGAAGTTTCAGTTCATAAAGCAAGGTAAGTCTTTTTTGAATCTCATGGCTGGGCCTCGATACATTAAACATTTTATTCAAATCCAATTAGAATAATATTCGCTCGGCTTTAGGTGATGCGGCTGAATTTATGAGTTTTTTACTCAACACTTTACACATTGCTCTTAATGGCACCCAGAAATCATCGTCTTCCATTATATACAGGTACGAACGAGTTGCAGATTCCTAGCTGGATTGATTTGGTAATTTTTCTATCTATTTTTTTTAGAATTTTCCGCGGCCGCATGAGGCAGTATTCACGCCGGGTGATACCAGCTGAAGCCACTGAAGAGCAAAGGCAACAATTGTTGCAGTTACCAGAGTACAATGGGGAGTTAACAGGATTCCAATTTTTCTTAATTTTATGCTAGCCCAATGTTTTTTTATTGGCATACGTCTACTTTCCATAGGTGAAATAACTGAATGGAAAGTATATTTTCTCGTATCAGAGTTTGATACATAAGGGTCTGGTCTTGCTATTAAAATAGCTATTTATCAACGTAACCTTTTCAAGAAAGTTCTAAAGAAATGCCGTTTCTCTACCTGGCATTGGATCTTCCGCCGGCACCACTTTACCGCGATGAACAAATGCAAAATATCATACCACAAGTGCCACTGTCAGTACTTCTGCAGAAATTCAATGGAACGACAGAAAAAGTATATTTCGTCTATATCGCATCTTTGTCAATTATGAATTTCAATAACATTTTTCAGGAATACAAGACTTACAATGAAAACATTATGAAGAGATTTGAGCTACTCCGTCTTCCCGAATATCTCATCATCACGTACAAAAGATTCCAGAAAAACCAGTGGTTTGTGGAGAAAAACCCGACCATTGTGAATTTTCCAATTAGGTATGCAAGCGAAACTTCTTTTCTGAAGGTCCTACTTTTCGTTTTCGTTACTTACTTATTAATTCTTCTGCTTCCGATATTTCGGCACTACTTGTTATCATGCAGTGAGGGCTCCATTCCCAGGCGGTTTTTGCTGAACGTCAAGAGTTTTTGCTGAAATTTTCCAGTCTTCTCATTCTTTTTTTTTACTTATTTTCTTCTACTTTTAAGAATCAGACGGCAGAGTTTCTGATGACCGCATGTAATGGTTTTTTCTCAGTTTGTTGCTTTCAAAGGCCTACCCTAGAACTTTATTTTTGTGGTGAAGCGAATAAGTCGTTAACGTGACTTTAACTATAATTTCCAGTAATGTCGATCTCTTTGACTGTCTGTCTGAGGACACACGTTTTGATCACAAATACACAACATACGACCTGGTTGCTAATATTGTGCATGACGGAAAACCTGATGCAGGCAACTACCGCATCCAGCTTGTTCATGTGGTATGTTGAATCTTTTGTTTTTCCATAACGTCTTCAAATTTTTATGCAGTTCATCTGTCCGAAAGTTTTCGATTTGAGGGATCTCGAAAATGGTTTGAGCTTGAAGATCTTCATGTGAAGGAAATTCTTCCACAGATGATTGTGCTAGCCGAATCCTACATTCAGGTTAGGTTTTTTTATAAAAAGCATTATTAAGGGAACAAGTGTGTGAAATTTGTCTGTAGTACTAATTCTTGAGTTTGTTTTGTTGCTTCTCACTCAAAAACCTGTGATATTTTTAGTGACGTTTATCAAGGTGTTTGCGTTCTTTGCGCCTGAAGTCATGAAAAATAGGGTGACAAATAGAAGGGCCGGGTTCATAGTCTACAATCAGCGGCTTGTGCAAAACATTCATGATTTCAAGATCGAAGCTATGCATGCTGATCTTAATGTGCTCTTGACACTCACTTCCTCTTCAATAAAACCATGTTGCTTGACTCAGCGTAGTATAAGTCCCAGCCAATATTTGGGCTGTACGCGTTGCGTCGACTTTTCCATGCCACAGTGTGAATAAACTGGCTGCAATAGAGAACGGTGGTTACAAGTCCGTCGGTCGTTTGAACGATCAGTCATACTCACAGGGAAGGCGATCTCAATCGTGGCAGCTGAGCGTGGATTATATGACATCTAATCCTTTGGGTTTGGCGGAACGAGGCAATAAGAAAAAAATATTATAGGTAAGCCAGTGGAATCAGGACAATCCAGGGGGTAGGGGGGCGTGGGTGTGGTTCGCCACGAAAAAACTTTTCCGCTTTTTGCGCGCAAATTTTTTTTGCGCTACGGAAGCCCCAGGTCCACTGCTGCTCAAGAGTGAGTCCGGGGTTCCTGCACCGAAAAAAAGTTTTGCGCAGCGAAAAGCGGAAAATTAGCTTCCTCTCGCAGAGAACCGCAGCCGGGCTGCACTAGCCGCTTTTTGTGTGGCTGAAGATTGAGCATAAATATATTGTCTTACCCCATGAAGGTGACACAGATCACCAGAAGGATTAGATGTCGCAACATAATGAGCATTGGTCCTGAGTCGGCAAAGACTCCCACCAAAGGTGGACACCCCATTTGAATTCCTTTCAGTAATGCGTTCAGGTCGCTCGTGGCCCCATCGCCTTTCTAATTCAACATTTCAATCCTATCATGCTTCAATTTAAGTTGACAGTAGAGCGGACTGAATTAGCTGTGCACTCAAAGGCAGGCAGAGCTTGATCGAGTTTGTGTGATATTTTGTTCGAAAATTATGCAGGAGGTGCAATGACGACAATTAGTGGGGAGAAAAAGCAAAAAGTGCCATAGAAAACCCTGAAATTTATCTGGTGATGGGTGGCCGTGGTATGACGGAGAGATACTGTGCTGCGAGGAGAGGGAAAGGCGAGATAGTACGTCGTACGCAAGAGGGCGCAAACACCACGTATGCTGCGATTGATAGGGATGGCAGCACGGCAGCACACAAGGCAACGCCTTAGCGCCCTTGCCTCACACTTTTGAGTCGCGAAAGTGTCTTGCATCCTGCACTTAGGGACACCTCTTTCTCACTCTAGGAGGAACTGATCGTGGTACCTAATCCCGACTTGTGACTTTAATGGTGGGTGATAGTAAGTCCTGCTTTTGATCTAATGCTTAAAAATATGGCCCATTAAGAGCAGCTCAGTTTACACGCGGTTGACCACTCGTGGCTGCTGTAGGAAAAGTGAGGCGATAAGAGGAGCGAGGGAGACCATGATTTCTTTATGTGTGCTAATCATAGTGAGTTATCATGGCGGCGTACAAAATTGAAACTTTAAATTTCAGATATGGAAGTTGAACCGATTGAAGACGAGAGAAGAGCGTATGAGCGAAGGTATCGACGACGATAGTTCTGCATCCTAGATGTGCAGCGTATCGAATGCTGACAATGCATTGTGGTATGTTGCTCTGTGGATTGCGGCAGCCTCCAGGGGCAATGTGATCTCTAGGGGTTCGTGAGCCTATTGTTAGCAATTTATGGTGTGAGTGACTTGTAGTTTGTTGATTGTGGTACTTTTCCAGTGTCACTGCTTTCATCTGGTTTTGTTTGAAATTAGCTGTTTAATTCCTTCTATTTTGTTGAGTTTGGATAGTAATTTAACAGTTTTCTTTAAACGTAAACATGAGCTGGTAAAAAGTTTGTTATTTATTTGCAGTTGTAAGATAAACCTTATTTGATACGTTTTCAACGTTTGATATCATAACGAAGTCGGCGACCGTGTGTTGGGACGATTCCGTTTTGAGTCATATTTGCGAGTCGCACTCAGCTGTCGCACTCATTGTACCGCCATCTGCTCGTCCGTATCGATCCAGCTGTCTGCTTTCGCTCCATTCTGTTGCTCTAGCTCTTACATCCTTATGGACGGAGTCCAGGACGTGAGTCCGACGGTGTAAATTTGGTTTGATTAGGCGTTATTTGCTCGATTATTAGTGAGGAATATCATGTATATGTCAAGGTGGAGAAAGTTTTTCATGGATTGCGTAGAACTGTTCATTGCACCCATTTTGCAGCCATCAAATGGAGCTTTTTTTCTGACTCGCAATGGCTGCATGAATGGTCTCTTCGTAATTTTACGAAATCACACATTTTCTTGTTGCATTCTTTCGCACTTAATTTTCAATCTGGATGGGAAAGCCCTACATGCTTTTCAATCGTATATATTTTCAATTCATACGTACGCACCGTATTTGTCATTTGGATTTTACTCTCCTTGAATTTCTCCGCTAAAGTTGGAATAATTGCCGTGAATAGTTCATCTTATCCTCGTGGAGCCATTGAGATCATTGCTAGTTGTATGGTCACTGTACGGGGTTCCCTTGTCACAATCTCTTCACGTGCATTCAAAATGGCAGTTAGCTGTCCTGCCGGGTGGCCGTTTATCACTCGGGTGTAAGGTGATAGAACGTCTTTTGTAAAAAGGTTCCATATTTCAAAGTGAACCTTGAAAATGTTTGACACATGACGATAATGCTCTTTTTGTTTCAAAGTGTTCCTCTCAAAAGGAGTCAACATAAGAGTGGATGGACTTTTGCAGCCAACATTTGGATTTTTGGAAAGTCACTAGTTGTGGAGTTTTAAACGATGTAGTATCTGCGCCTAACCGCTACAGCGATTTGCAAGAGTGGACTGATATTCAGTATCACTGGCATTTAGGTTTCTCTTTGCCGAACTTGTTGCGAGGTTATTGATCACTGAAAATTATTGGCTTCCGCTTCCATACGTTAGGAATTAATAATTGGTGTCACTGATTTTCACTTTTGTCATTTCTTCTTTATTTCGTCTCTCAAAGTAGCCTGATGTAGTTATTCACGAACATAGCGGGTTCATTTACCTCGTCTTAAAGTATAGAAATTGACTTTTCGGATACTATGCGTCGAACTTACATTTTGCTGTTTCCGATCCTAGTTGAACTTTTCATATTTCATATCCGTATGGTGGCTTCGTATTGTGACATCGAAAGTCATGATTATTATATGCTTTATTACTTTTTGATGTGAAGTGGGGCTTCTATGAAGTGTTATGCACTGATAGTACGGAGCGTGTTTATTAATCCTTGTTTTCACAATAGTGTCCGAGTCCAAATAGGACAAATATAACTCAATATTCTCCCTGTCCCTTCAAGAATTCATTTATTAGAACTTGTTCTTCTAACGATCACCGAGCATACGCTCACGTTATTGCGCTCTACTCTACGCTAGACACCGAATTTGTCCCTGGTAACAGCAATTTGAAACCACACCAGGGTCAACGTTCCGTCTATCTAAATTAGATGGTGGGATCGCATTTCTGACTTTGGGTGGGGAGTCGTGTTATCTAATTTTGATCAGACTCTACGGCTGACCCTAGTCTACATCCTGTCAGAATATAGGAGAAGCTTACACTCAGGTGTTGAACAGAATGTAAGAAGTGAAGCCTCTAAAATTTCTGGAAATAAGAAAGTACTGGTGAGCTTATATTAATGGCTTATTTGTCGACTTTGTCCTGATTACCGTAAACGCAGTGTTGACGTGCTTAAGTGTTTGTTTTTCTTGCGAAAATAATTGGAGTCAGTGTTCAGAGAACCGTGCCGGCAGACGCTAATAAAAACATATTTGCACAGTTTTGTTGCGAGGTACGGTAGAGCGCGGAGGTTACTGTAACTCCAGGAAAGCCCTCCATATTCGCGAAAATTTCTTGGAGAGGGATTGGTGGAACTTTACGCTTTTTTTTGTGTCTTTTTTCCCCTCTAGGAGCAGCCATGAGAGATTGGAAAGTTTCCATGTATTTTCTCTACCTTGAAATGCTTTTATTTTACCTTATTTTTGATTGTCCCTGATTACATTACGTGCCACTTCCTGTTTCCAGCTACCGGGTGTGGTTCACTAGGGTACTTGACAGGAGGCCCGTTGCGCAGCGAGGTGGCAGAGACGCAGATGGGTTAGTGGGTGCGTCGCATTGCGCACTGTATTGTTTCAGGGTCAGGTCAAATTTAATGTTCCATACTACGTCTTATATCGCACAGTATGCGCTGCGACTCGCCCGCTGACCCATTCGTCTCGTGACAGGCCTCTTGTCGAGTACCCGGTCCGCTACGACGGAAACGACTTTTCCGCTTTTCGCGTGCGAAACTTTTTTTCGCTGCATGACCCCTGGGTCACCTTTGCTCAATAGTGGACCCGAGATCCCGCAGTTAAGTTCAGCGCGCGAAAAGCTTTCGCGCCTTCTGTCCTAGTGAACCACCCCAGCTACCGAAGTAGACGATGGCTGCTGGTGGACATAGCGTCAGAAGCATGGCAAGCAGCAACCTCCCTGTACGGCGTAAGACCCCACTTTTCTATGTGATTGCTGGTTTGTAAGGTTAACGAGATCTCATGCTGTGGATTTTCGCGATCCATCCTCCTCGGCTTCACCAGTGATCATTGTACTAAAACCCTATCACCAGTTTGATGAATCGCTGAAGTATTGATTTCCATCTCAAGTTGCAAAGAGCTCAGTTGCTGTCTCCTCAGCCGATTGCCGATTGAATTGCTTGAATCACAAACTCTGAATGCCTTCCCAGCATGGCGCTCCGCGACGCAGGCTGAGCATACTCCTGCCTAGTCTCGCTCATGGCAAACATTACATTGGCCTGCGCGAAGTTTTTGTGCTCGAATCTTGACTCCTAGATTTCGCTGTCAAGTAGAAGTTGAATGTGACCAACTTCACATACTTATTCTACTTCTACTAGCGTTTTTCTTATAGTTGATTGAACCTTTTATTCATCACAGTATCCATGGCGGAACGTTAATGAAATATCCTCCCATTAGGCGAATGTAGGTAGAATCATAAGCCTTTCATTCTGTATTTTACCTGCGATGTGATCGAACATTTCGAGCGCTTCATCATTTCGAATACCCTCCCCCGACGCCTGTTCGTTTTGGAAATGACTCGCAGAGTTCCATCGGATGCCTGTCTATTTCGTAACATCTAGTCAATTATCCATTTCTACAGCAGTAAGAGAATAGAGGATAAAGCTTTGGGGTTGATCAATCTTTTTTCGAGATGTGCCACGCGTTCTCCTGCCATACAAAATCGTGCTGGCCGTTGAATGCGTTCGTACAATGAATTCAGGGCCGGCCAATGTACAAGCTAATGTTTTAGCTCCCAAACACATCTGGACCAATTAAGCGGCCCAAGAGGCTTGGAAGGAGGGTAATCTGTGCGCTCGCACTATTCGAACGAGAGCGTCGCATTTGTGTTTTTGGGAAGGAGGGGGATTCGCGCTCGGGGGTTGGGTGGGATTAGTAATTTATTGAGTGAGGCGATTTAGATGGGATTTTTGAGTAATTGGTGAATGTAAGTGGCGCAACCTGAGGTAGGATAGTGTAATCGGGAGAAGAGGAGAGAAAATTTCTTGTTTCATTGCAATATTCCGCCCCCCTCCCCCCACGCCGTTCGACGGACGGGAAAAGTGGGGTGGAGTTGCTCTGGTCAACTGGTCTGAGAATCAAATGCTATAGAAACAGCCATGATAGCGATGGTGGTGGCCTGGGTTGGGAGAAAGGTGGCCGTAATGGGAGAGCTCATGATTGATACTCATGGTGGTTGTGGGGTCCCATCTAGGCCCCCGGTTTTTCTGATTTTGGGATTCTTTGCTACTGATTTTGCAAGTGTCGAATCTACTCCAATCATGCGGTCTTCCCATAGTTCTGATGCTAAGTAACTACATCCTCAATATGAAGATGAAACTAGCTTTCGACGTTATGTTCCAAGACGCTATTCGGGCGAGATATGCAATTCGATCGCTCCTAAATTCCGGACGAAATTCGTTTGCATGGCGCGTCCTGAAAGTACTGCTCAGCGTAGAAAGCTTTGTTGGTAAAACTTTGATCGCAATTCTAGAAGTATGTTGCCTTATAGATGACGAGTACTGCAAATTTTCAACAACATTTTCGGGCCCCGGACCGCTACCTTTTCTCAACAGTAGATCAACTATACGGTCATTGGGAAACTAAAAAGGGGAATGGAGCAAAGTGGCCCTCTCTAATTAGTGGGAATGTCTAAATCAAGAAATGAATCATCACTGTTTATATTCCGGCACGGTGGCCCACATTTCCCGATTGAGTGCTAGGAACACAATACAAAATATGTTTTCGACGGTGGGAAGCTCTTTGTGTATATCTGAAAAAGTATGCGGTAAAGGGTTTTTTGCGTCGGCTTCCTCAAATAAAGGGTAAAGTGGCTTCATCATTTCACTGTGACAATGAGAGTACGCATTCAAGGCTGTGGGGGCGTTTGTGTCCACAATCTGCCTATACGAGACTATACCTGCAGGACCGGCCGATATTCGCTTCCGTTCAATTCTACGCAAATTTCCTCCAGGTCCTCGAGACAAGTCTGCTATAGCTTAACCGACCCCTTGGAGGAACAGTAGGTTCGCTAACCCACTAGTTTCGGGTCCTCGAAGTGCGTTGTAGCGCTTCTTGCCATTGCCTCTTCAAGAATCTGCTTTTTAGTTTGTAGTTTTTTTTTTTTTTTTGAGCAGCCCGGATAGTACTTCAACTAGTTTGAACATATCAGCCTGTTTCTCCAGCATGCGCTACTGTGCTCTTACCTACGTCCGCTGTTTCATCCCTTCTATGTTGTCCGCATGTTCGATAGAACTTTTTTCTAGACCCTCTGTCACCCCGCAGCGGTACGGTATCCTTTACCTTAGGCAAGAAAATAAATTTCCTGGCATCTGATTTCCTCCCCAAACCGACTTGCGCTGAGGAAGGACGTATATTCAAGGAAATTTTCCACGATGAGGTGGAAGTCGAAGTAGGGGGAATATATACCCTCTACCTCTATATACCCTCTATTTCGGGAAACAAGAAGAGCGTCGAGTGCAGACCACACACCACAAGTGACGACGGCAAAATAAGACGTGGCTATTTTTTTGATTTTTCTTGGCCATCGTCACTTGTGGTGTGTGGTGCGCACTCCACGCTCTTCTCGTTTCCAGAAAGGCTGGCGAGTCTCCTCAGGTTGTGGGACGATGTGAGTTTTGCAGTAAAAAGTATGTCCCAGCAGGCTAGCAAAGCCGTATCGCGCCACTCGCGCCGCTGCTCGTCCAACGACTGACTAAACTCTCGCCGTCTGACTTTAGCAGTTCAGCTTTTGCCGCTTTTCTTGATTCTTCCTTCATACGTGCTTAATCACTGTTCATCTCCCATTATTTTTTTAACGAGCTCTCTTTTCCTTCTAAACTCCGCCTTAAAGGCATGGTACGCGCAAGAATCGAAATGTGCCGAAAGTTAGAACGATTGTATAAAAACTAATGAATCTGAAAGGATTTTCTCTGTCTCACTGGATTAGTAGGATAGCATACGGTGCCCAGACTCCTTTTTGTGACTGGCTCGTGCCAGATCTGTTTGCTAGATTGTGTAGTGGCTGGCACAGTTGACTCGGCACAGACCGCACCCACGCACCGCGCATGCTCTTTTGTTAGTAGAATAACTGAACTGTGGGGAGGCATTTTGGGAGGCGGGACCGACCCTATACCAAGCAAGTGCACTATGTTTTACAGCGATCTTATAGCTGGTAAGGTTCAACATAGTCATATCATAAAATTTTATGTGTACAGTATATTTAGGGTGGTGTAGTGGAAAATGGTTCCACTTACATTGCTCACAGTGTCGGGATCGTGTTCAGGATGGAATCCGTCGTGGTCAACCAAGCTTCTCACACTTTTGAGATCGTACAGTTGGCACCAGATCGGCCGGGAGGAGAGAAATAATGACTTCTATACCAGCCGGCCCCGCAACTCATTGTAGAAGCTAAATCGCATTCAAATACCGCCATGATTCTGTATGAAAATAGAATGCTGTGGCTTTTTCAGTGTGAAATCGTTTACTGCTTAAAGCAACAGTGTCAGCAGGGTGGGCGTGGCCGGCATCGGCTGCAATCCCCTCGGCCGTTCCGATCATGTACACTTCGAAGCTGTTCAGCCCCTAGTCAAGTGCGACTGAACAAAAGCTTACCACGGAAAGTCGTCAGGAAAGGAGCTGAACAGGT
>KZ345104.1:201828-212173 GCA_002352805.1 Teladorsagia circumcincta
ATATCAATGGCTGCGCAAGGGTTGTTATGGTGATAAACTGCTTACAACTGCAGTATTTCTATCACAAAACAATGACTTCAACGGTAGCTTTCCTTTTGTCATTTATGGGAGTTGTGAGCAATTCCCATTCCTTAACATGTTCGACGGATTAGGCAGATTTCATCATTTCGTTTTCCGATTCCGTTCTTTCTGTGTGGGGTATTCCTCTCTTCCTCTCCGTCTTAATGGCGGTGCGATAGCATCAAACCGTGTATGCATGGTTTGGAAGCGTTTTTTCCAATCGAAAATTCATGCGTGTGAAGTCTTCTTGCGACCCGAGATCAAAAACTTGGTGCCAAGTCGCAAAGGGGTCGTAAAGTGAACTTCACGCCTGCTTCAAGCGTGACATGATTCTCTCTACTCCTCTCTAGACGAGGCACGTAGGCTTAGTGATAAGCCAAATCAGGAAGTCACACTGAGAAGCCAACCGACAATTATATGAGCTTGGGGGGGGGGTGTTTAGAAAAGCAGTAAATCTATTCATTTTTCAAAGGAAGTAAAATGGAGGCTGTGGGGTTGGAGCCCCTATCAGCTTTGCACTAAATTTCTGATCCTGGCCATCCGGATGTCAGGGCAATAGGGGCTTAAAATTGCTACACAGAGCACAAAATGTCTACAGTTGCAGATGTCGCAGGGATGACCGGCCGTAATCAATTTATCCCCTTTAGTCTTCTATCCTTCTACTATTTTTTGCCTTCGACCGATTCACTTCATTGTCTGATGACGCACCCTGTACGTGACCGTGTAGTCATCGCAGAAAATGATGCAAGCAATCTCTTCCGAATGTGAGCTCGGTTTTGAATGGTCCATGAAACTGTTGTGGAAACATGGCAATCAAAGGAGGGTTTTTAACGGCGAATGCCGACCAGCTTGGTAGTCAGAGGATCAACACGCACTAGGTGTAGTTTTTATCCGCTCAAAGCACGCGCCGAAGTTGTGCGGCCAAAAAGCATCTAAAGCGAACGTATGGGACGAGCGCCCACGTAGAGGGTCTCTTCCAAGCCGACATAGGCTTTCCCGAGCTGTGAACACCAGCCATTTCTTGCCATTTGTCCTTCACATTCGTTAGAACTTGAGATGGACAGCTGCTCGTATAGAATATCCGCTCTATGCACTGTGATCATTGGTGAGTTAAGCGGAGAGAATGTTTTGATGTTTGGAAGCTGATCGGCCACGAGTAAATAATGCACCCCACGTGGCCCGCAGAGTACACAACGGTCGTCGCTATCTTCGTCTCTGATAGCTTATCGCACACATCCAGAGTTGGTCACATGGACAAATTCCACTCAAAGAAGCGTTCACTATGTAGCGTTATCAGTCTGCGACTAGTACGTTGTTTATTTTACGGACACGACGTCCTCAATTCACTCATGGTTATCCCAAACAACCAGCTGTAGGAACACCAGGAATGTTTTCGTAGGAAGCGAGTGGGAGAAAGTGCATTGCACTGATGTTGACGCAAGAAACCTCGTCCTACTGTAACCAGCCCGCAAGCCGAGTCCCGCTGTGCTGGCTGCTCCGTGACTCAGGGTACGGAGGGCAGCACCAAGGCCGGTACACGGCTCGTCACGCTGGTTTCCTGTCATGAATTCTTTCGAGACACTGATAAGATGTGTATTCTGTGATGATGACCGAAGGGACCGCGCCTTTCCACGGGTCCCCTCGTGCGCTGTACAACTTTCCCCGCTTAACTTCTTGCGATAACGATCGTTACGATAAGCTTTTCGCCGAAAACATTTCTATAACGTGGTCGGCCTTCGATGCTTTAAGTGTATGCTGTCTGATGGTTTTGTCTTCCACAAGCTGCTTTGTTCGTAATTTTGAGAGTGTGAAGTGCTTACCCGCTGACTGGACTCTGTCTTTAAGTCTCAATATCCAACCTGTTCAAGACTTTCGTGCTGCTGGGAATATTAGGTGACCAAAAATCGCTCTATGATTCAACCTGTTTGGTGAGTAAAGTAGCCCGCCACGTGGGTAATGGTTTTCGTCTGGAGATGTCTGAATCAGTTTGTCTAACATTACTTACGCAATCGGTTCTGGAGCACGTGAGTTCTGCTTTTTCATTGAAGAAAAGCACGGCAAGTGGACGCACATATCGTTAGAAGGGGGGATACAGTACTTTGGACTAACCCTTAGGTAGGGGAAGTGATTCAAGGGGAAACTGTGAGAGATTTCCGCCTTCCGTCGTGTCGTTTCTCCTCTCTCCTGCGCTTAGTCCTAGTGTCAATACGCGCTTTAAATGCCGTTTTGAAAGCCTCTCCCCCAAGGTCAGCCAGCAAATGAGATTTTTCGATTAATTTTGATTAGCATATAAGGTAGTATAGATTTCGGCGCTCATGTCGTTGGGGGGGGGGGGTCATTCAAGTTAGTTAGCCAATTATTGTGCTTGGGACTAAGCCTTCGGCAATGACAAGGATCCTGGATTGAAGATGTAAGCAAAATGTATTCTCCTTGGCGTTCCTCCCCTGTCCTAGGCTTAGTCCTAGTGTCACTTACCATCGGCCCTTCAGTGATGTCCCCCCGACGGACATGAGCGCCTAGATTTGTATAACTTCTGATTAATTTACAACTTTGATTTTTTATTGCTCATATAGCATGGTTATTCCCTGGATTTTCGAGAGGTGATTCAATCGATGAGATAGTTTCGTCTCCGTTCCGCACTTGCTCCCTGCAGTACACTTTTGAATAAGTTTGAATAGGAAATGTTTTATACAAATCAATCAGATCAGTCACTCTAAGCTTGAATAAGAGCATGACAGTGGGAAATTGCCTAGGACCAGTTCTAGGAGTCTCAGGGGAGGTTGGAAATTGCTTGTGGACCCTGGAGTTTCTTCTTTCTCTCACTTCCCCAAAGCTGAGCTCCGTTTATGACAACAAAGAGATGTTTGATGCATTGCCGCCACATTGCCCCATATTTTGCGATTGCGCAAAAGATGTTAGAGTTCGTAGCTTGGATCGCGGTCTAATGAAATTGTGAAAGCCCTCCAGGTGACTCGAGCGAGCCGTGCAGTCATCTATTTGGCGGTAATCGCAAGTACGGGGACATTGTGGTGGTCATGGATTTTAGAATGCGTAAGGCTTTCTTTTTTGTTATAAAAAGGACTAAGCTTTAGACGGGGGAGGAGGGACTCCAAAGTGCCTGAGCAATTTCTATCTTCCTCAAAGTTCCCGCTCTCGTGGGCTTATCGTAGAGGCTGCCCCCGTACCTTGCGACAGCGCTCGAATTTGTTTCCGAAAGCATTCATGAGAAAAGGTGAATCATGGCCCCAAATGACTCACTTGGAGCCTCTACGGTCATGCGGTGTAGAACAATTTGATTAGCATGTAGGAATTATGCGACAGCTTCAGCCGCCGCTCATTTTGTTGAGCTTGATAAAGAATTGTAATTTCACAATTCTTTCATGAATTGATTATACTCTTGCTGACTCATTTTTTATTTGATAAGTGCTGTTTTTAGCCGTATTTCGCCATTGGTGGTTTAATCGGTAGCACCAGTTGGCCAGAAAACGGGATGTATGGGTTTGATTCGTGCCTTGGGCAGAAGGTTTTGGCATATCCCAACATCTTTGTTATTGAACTTCACTGAAGAAAATTACTTATTTGGAAGCGTGGGTCTGCGACAATGATAGAAAGAACTTGGAAATGGTGGGCTCCTGCATGTCAATGTACAGTTGCTCCTATAACTTTGGTTGAAAAGCCGCGGAGGGCGGGAACGAACCTATTTTCCGTCTTTCTGTTAGCTTTATAACTTGATTTTTGTTAATTTTTTTACACGGTGAACTATGCCATTAGGTTCAGCTCGTAGAGTCCCATAAGATGCCCTGCTGAATTTCATAAATTTTCTTTTTTGATGCTGAAGTGCCTACGTGGGTCATCTGCCCATTCAAGCCTACAATTCTTCATAAAAGTTAAGTGCATGGCGCATTACAAATGTTTTTACCGCTCAAACATTTTATCCTTCACGACAATGACATTCGTATTCCGTTAAGGAGAAAATTTCTTATTTTTTCCTCAAGCTTTGGCTTTTGGCAGTGTGGCTGGGCTTGATGGGCAAAAGCCCATTCAGGGGTGCTGCTCCCTAGTGAGTAAACGTTGGAAAGGTCTCTGTCTTGACAATAACACGACGCTTCAGTGATTACCTGTATCAGCAGTAGACTGTTGCCGTTTTCGCAATCGAACAATTGCAACACGGCAGTGATTGATCTTCAAATAAAGAGTGTTGCAATCACAATAACAGCACCCCCCACAGTGTCAAGTTATTTTCTTCACTGTGCGGTGTGTGTCGTTTTCTTCCGGACATACGCACCCCCGGTGAACAAAGTACACATTCCGAGGCAATGCACTTCAGTGGTGTCGGCTGCTTGCCCTCAGACCCCTCCGCAAAGCCCAGTCATTAAGGAACGCTTAACATCTGAGCATCCACTGTCGGTAAACTCTCTCTCGCCTCCGCTCACGTGGTGGTCCCTCAGCTCATTCAATAAACAGAGCCCATCGCGCTTCGATGTAACGCCATGCCACGCCCTCTTTGTCGTCGTTCATCACTCGAGTTAAATAGGCGACGTTCGCCCCGAGGAATCAGCTGGCTTATCATTTTATTCCTGCTCCATTCGGCTTCTTCACGCGCTTCGAAGTTCTCAATGCTTAGGACCGTGTCCTTCCCTTAGGGACAGGGAATAAAGAATCCTTCGAAATTCATTTGTTTTTTTTAGGAAATAGTCTTATTGCTTTCAGCACATGATTCTTTTTCTTACATTCATGCATTACAAATAGACCCCTTCCTAGGCAATTCCGTAAGACGCTTGAGAGGATTTTCGCCCTTTTCCCCTGGGGAAAGGAATGCACTAGGCCCTCATTCTTATTCTACTGTTCTCAGTTTATCCGCACAGTCTTTGGGTTCTTTGGTCATGCTAGGCTTATCACGCATCCTGTTATGCTCTCCACTACCGTTTATTTTCACTGATGAACCCCTATGCATTTGAGAGGGGGCGGGGAATGCACCTGCTCCCTCCATGAAACGAACACCTGTGTCCCTTTTTCTGAGAGGCCGTCCTAGGTCGCAGGTCCAGAAAGTGGTAAGTGGAAACAGCTGTTACCCACAAATCTAGAGGTATGCTAAAAGCTCAGCGCCTAGCGTCGGTTGGATCCGCGATGAAATATTTATTTACTTTTCATTGTCTATTTTGGGGAGCCTTACGGAGGAAAAGGAGCAGAAGTCACAGAGGCTTCATTTTTAGAACATGAAGAATTTATGTAGTCCAAACAGGTTGCGATCCATTGAAGTTGGGGGGGAGGCAGGATTGTGCGAAATTCAAGAAAAAAAAAGAGAAATATAATCAGTTTGTGCCGGTTGGTTTCATCCTTATGGCCTGTGTCGGCCGCTTAGTATGTTTTTATGTGGTTCGGTGAAAATTCAGGGGGGAGGGGCACTTCTTGTATTTTATCCCTAGTACTGAAGAGCGCTCCTTGAGCTCTCTATCCTCTACAACTAGGGATAAGATAATATGTGAACGGTTAATTTGAATTGCACATTTGATAGGTATCCCGTCCCCCTTCCCCTTTCCCTACCCCCAAACTGGTTCTTCACCAGTGGTCCGAAAGGTATTTGTAAAAGGTTTCTGATTAATAAAGTGGTCGTGTAGAGTTTTCAAAGGGTTTAGTTAGAGGCTTTTCGTTTCCAACCAAGGTTGCTAGAAAGCGCTTATTCTTGTGTGGGAGTTCATCCTCATTTTCGTTTTCCAAGGTATTTGTCAGCTTCGCCCATCTTCCCAGAGTCACGTAATTGGCGCAGTTGCTTGGCTGACTGCGCACTTTGCCAGATGTTGTCCGACAACTCGGCGTCAGAGCTATGTGGCTTTGTGCACGAGCGAGCTGGGGCTGACGTCGAGGCTCAACTACGTCAATCCGAGGGACGGCGAAAACAGCGCCTCGTCGCGTAAACAGCACGTGCAGCAGTTGATTTGAATTTCGAATCGCACCCTTTGCATTCGGTCGGTCCTCTGTTGTGTCACTCGGGCCCTGATATTAATTCTAGCCGAGCATTCGAAAGCAAAATGTCAGCCCTGAATATTTTCCGTCACTTCTTCCATTCCGTTCTTCTTCCTAGGTCTGATTTTAGGTGGTTTTCTAACTTTTACCCAACTTGGACCAACTGTTTTGAGAAAGAGCAGAGCGAAATCAGAGCGCGCTCAAGGACATCGGCGCAATTCTCCTCATTTGAACGTGAACTCCGTTAGCCATTCGCCCATGCTTGATCGCCTCACACTAGTCAACCTCTCTCTGCGTTCATTTCTGTTGTTCGCTTTCTGCACGACCTCTCTTTTTCTTTTTTTAGCCCATGCGCTCGCAGCACGACCTCTGTCTCCGCCTCGCGCTCCGCAGCTCCTCGTTAAACATTAGCACTGAGTGCTTGTTCCTGCTCGGTGGCTCTATGTATGTATTCTCATTTCATATATTCTACCTTTCTTCTTTTTTACACCCCCTCTTTTTTCATGATCCCCATCCAAGAATAGATGGAAGAAAGGGGGTTGCTCTACCTCCTTTCTGTCATCAATCCTCATCCAGGAAGTTACTCTACTATCTTCCACGCGGTCGCCGAGATTTTAGCAATGCGAGAATCTTACAGAACCCTTCTACAAAATTACCTTATTGAAGAGGCGCATACTCTCCATTTTCTTGACTCCCTATGGTTATTCAGCTAGGCCCGTCGGCGTTTCAGAAGAGTCGGTATTGGTAGGAAATGTATTAAACGGAAGGTGAAGGTTCGAATTTTGTCTGGGATCACGTGTTTTGCCCATAACTCAGCATTTTTGTATAGCTGTGTCGAAGGAACTTCTTATATGGTGTTTCAATAAGATTTGAGATTCAAACTTTTCAAACAAACGTCAAAGTAAAGAAAATTTCACCATTTTTCTGAAAAATGGATTATTGCCTCCTCAACATTTGTTTTTCACCAAGAATAGGACTAGAAGGTTAATGGTAGGATGTTTGTCTGAATTCTTCACAGCTTTTTGCCGCCGATTTTTATCGCATCATTTTGTTTCAAGGTCATAATCATGAAAAATACAATGGCAAGGTGACATTTGAAATTTCGTATGGTGTCGTAGAGTGCCAAATTTATCTGAGTAAGGCAAGAACATTTTTTTCTATTATTATTCTATTTCTTTTCTCTCTTTCTTTCTTTTCTTTTCTCTTCTCTACTCTATTTTTTTGTCTTCTATCTCTTATGTAAGGTTATTATATTATTACATCCGGTGAGTATAAGGTTAGTTTCAAAAAACGTGGCATGCAATTCGATATGAAATCAGTGTTCACAATCACCGTTGGGTGGGTCCTGGGATGGGTAACCCTAGCGACGACAGCGCGATCCGCTGGCGGTTCAAACTTCCACACGCGCGGAAATTGTCTTGTTAATTTATTTGACATTTCTTCGTACTTGAAGCGGTCTATACACTATGGGACCGAAAAATGACTCATTCATTGCTAGTGGTAGAATTTTGAAGGATAGATTACCATTGATGAAAAAGTGTGAAAAGGATGCCGCAGTGCACGCCCAAGGGTGGTCGTCAATATCTTAAGAAATATCCCACGCTTGACCCTGGCTCGTTGCTCCGAATCTTCTCCGAATCACCTCCTCGGCGCTCATCTCCACAGGGGGGGGGGGGGCGTTCAAACAGGGCATTCAATAACCGCTGGTAGGGCTAGAACTAAGCCCAGGATTGGAGATATACACCAGGGAGAACAATGGCTGTTCACCTCCTCTCCCAGTACCCTTTCTTCTCCCCAAGGCTTAGTCCCAAGTTCTACTAGTGGCGCACTCACTTCAATGTCCCCCCCACCCTTAGGACATAAGCGCCACCTTCTCTTTCCTTATGAACGTGGTAGACTTTGCTAGCTTCACTGGCTTTTTGTTTTCGTTTTTTTTTCTCTTTTTATCAACTGTTTATTACTAAAGTGCACGATAAGGACGCTATTGCGTCACATAGCTGCGTAAACACCTACTGTTGTCAGTGATACGCTGTTCGTCATTGAAACACACGCTTAGATATCGTTTCCTCTCGATATCATGTTGAATTTGTGAAAAGTGCAATAAAGGGCTCATTCCAGCTTTTTCACATGCTTCTGTGTTCGGCTCTGTTTGATTGTACTTTCAACAGATATCACAATGGGCGGCTAGTCACGTTCTCATTTCACTGCGCTCGCTGTAGCAGCTGCCACCTGCCGGCTTTATACTTCCTGATTCTGCCTGCCTTGCTTCCTATTCCATTTGTAGTCCTTTTCCGCTAGAATTACCCCACCTTCCGCTTTTATCTTTCTTGGCAGTGGGGCACAAGGCATTTCCGCCACCTGTGCCGTTGGTGGATCAAAATCCGTCTAGGCTTACAAAGTCTCACGGACGTAAGGTTCGAGCAGAATTGTATGGTGGGTTGCGTGTGGGGGTGGGGGCTGAATTGGGCATCGACTGGTTGATGTATTGTGATTTGTAGATCTGGAGCCTCATGCTACCATCCTCTTAGGGGGGGGGGGGATAGAGAACAGGAATCTTTCGAATTGTTTTGTCTTTTTAAAGCAACAGAATCTTCCCAAGAAGGTACCGCCGTGCAATACGCTGGTGCGAAGAAAGCATATGGTAGAAGAATTGGATTTTTACGTCGTTCAAAACATTTTAAGGGGGTTTTGTACTCTTACAAGGGTTCCCTGGTGCGCATTAAGTCCCTTGGCTCTTCTGTGTGAAGATCGAATCCGTGACGGAAATCGAAGAGACCAAAACCACCACTTTTCCTCCCATTTTCCGTCTATGAGGCTTCTGTGAACCAAAGGGTGGGGGAGTAGATGGAAAAAGCTTTGGGAACTACTAGGAAAGGACATGGAGTGCTTTTCCAAAATGGACACCTGCACTTTGTTGAGATTCATGAGAGGAACACAAAACCACGATCCGTTTTTCCTGAACGCTTCTAGGAAGGTCGGAATAGTGTAGAAGAGATGGTCCAAGGTTCGATCCTCCGTGATCACTAATTTTTGCAATTTATGTTGCACCTCCAAATCGTGTCCAAGTGGCACCAGCGTCGATTGACATGTCATTCTCGTAATTTTGCCACGATTGGAGGCTCCAACCTAGATTACAAAGACTTGTCACCAGGGGGATTGAACCTGGGACCCCATTTCTTCACCCCTGTTTTGAGGTTCCCAGAAGCGTTCAGGAAAATGGGCCATAGTTTTATGTTCATCACATGAGCCTTTACGACATGCAAGAAACCATAAAAGCCCTCTATGACTGGAAGACGCTCCTTAAAACCCTTCTAAAGGAAATAATGAAAGTAAAGATGTGTGATAGTGTGCGTTTGTGAGAGCCTCCAGACAGCACTACAAAACTCTGAAGTGACTGGCTTAATGGTTGACAAGAATCCTAAGATCCCATTTCTCCCTTTCCCCATACTATTACATTTTTCCTTTCTTTTTCCTTTTCTTCCTGATTTGTCTGTTGGGATTGCTATGCATTTCAATATTTGCCATGCATTCATAACACACGTATACGGCCACAAAAGAGTAGGTAGACACATAACTGAGCAAATAAATCTGTTTCTTCCCCAGTGCTGGTCAAGATCGGAGTGCTATATAAGGTTCCACAAATAGAACGCTTCTCTAACCGGCTTTTCTTAGTCTAGTTTTTTCATGTTATGAAACCTTTTCCCTTCCTTTTGAGAACAAAGGTCAAGGTACGCCTAAATCGATTGTCAGCATTAGTAGTAGTACTTTTTGAGAGTTCGGCAAGGTTTTATTTCTCTGAAAAAGTACTACTTTGTCAGTGTAAATCTTCCGTTCCAGTGTTTTGGCACGAGTACTTTGCGAAGTCACATGACCTGACAATTACGTTTAGCCCAGTCTGGGACCTCAAGATATTTCTAGTGGTTCTCTTATGTCATCTAAGATCTGGCGTCTTCTAATCTCGAGAAGTTCGCGGATATTGACGTCGTTTTCTCATCTCAGCTCATATCAAGGATTTTGGGGCCATACAACGGGAGTGGGAGACAGAAGGGTTTCAAATGTGGACAGAGAAAACGTCTTTGTCCACCGCTCCCCCCCCCCCTTCCGTGTGGTCACAATTTATTATCATGTTTGTCGCTTAACATTCGCTGTAATGTGTGCTATACTATTCACATAAGCTGAATGAAGACGTTTCTTTTCATATTTCATTTTTTTAGTTTGTTGATGTCAGTATTTAATTTGTGAAAGCCTTTGTTCGCTTCTGAAGTGCTGGGTTAGTGGGTAGGCAGTGTTTGTGGGATAAACCACGCATTCGACTGTCATT
>KZ345104.1:217612-232533 GCA_002352805.1 Teladorsagia circumcincta
ATATCATGCAAAAAACCGTTTTCAAAAAGCGCTCCACGCCCTGAACGACCTCCCTCGTGAGTAAAATGAAAATCGTATTGTTTCAGATGCATCTGGAGCGTCTCTCATTGATGATGTTCGATTTGGGATTCGATGCTTCTCAGACGGCCATCTGTGATCATTTTCTGGAGATAGCCAGAAGTGGAGCCACCTTCCGACATCTCTCTTACACAAGCTTCGTCGGATTCGATCCGACCGATGATGTTGTACAGGTGTGCAGACTTTGCCTAACTTTCAACATATTTTTTTTCACATGTAGTGGGGATGGTATACTGGCAAGTGGCGCCAATTCTCCGTGCTCCGTGTGGGGGTCGAATCTCGATTTGATCCCATCCGGGCAAATCAATCTTTCCGTCCCTCCGAGGTCGGTTGATTTGTATCAGATCTGTTTGGGGGATGAAATTAGATTTGTATATCGACAGGCCCCTCGAGTCATTGTACGGCTCAACTTGTGTTCGATGTCAGCATAATTCTAAGGCGAAGTAGAATGCGTGGCGCATCCGAAAAAATGGCTAACCAACGTTTTAGCTTCGATGATATCATTTGTCTTACTTCATCAAGTTGCTTGCGGCTTATCATTTACCAGTAATTTTAATTTTATTGTTCGTAGTCTTCTGGACTTTACTGCTAACTATGTGTCCTTAGAAACCGTATGAAGTTATGACCTAGGCCTTGAGACGGTTGAGAAGAGCTATGTAGCAGAAAATGCCTCAAAAGCAGTGTATGGTGAAGAGAAAGGAGGAGCATAACAGGAGGAGCGACTGGAAGAGGGGCCTAGAAAGGGGCATATGGTCTTTCTTAGGAGCTCGAAGGTTCTTTTTACTCTGCCTACATTTTTGTGGGAATTGACCGTCACTGATTGCCTTAATTGGAGTTTACCATTTCTTGTTGCCGTCAGCTTAGATGCCAATCTCCCTGAACTTTTTGTATGGAAATACTTCATCTCATCTTTTTGTGCCCCAAATACTACTCAGGGACAATTTATTTTTACCGCTTTTTGCCCGCTGATTTCTTTGAGTTCTGAGGGGTCTCCAGGCATCACTTACGAATTGCCCACCTTTTTTTGTCGTCCTTGACTGATCGAAGGCTGCTTGCGCCGCTACTCTTCAACCCTTATGTTCTCCTTAATATGACCTCATCTGGGTGGGTTAAGGGCTTCATGTAGAAGAAAACGGCGTGACCTCGCACATCTGGCTTTTGTGAAGAGTGGTGTACCCATCTCCACCCCTGAATTTGCGAGGTCGAATTCCCAGTCTGCAGTACATTCATTCGGAATGCTGGACCGTTTCTACCCCATCGATGCACCTTAATCTTGCTTGAAATCAATCAGTCACTTCATTCATCCATAAAACCACGTCGGCATCTTTGTAAGTATCTGGGAATGCCTTTCTGTATGCTCATTTCAAAGGTAGCGACCAGAACAGTCGGAGGTGTGGTTTTGATGACGTTGTTGAATGTCATTGGTATAGGGGCGTTAAAATCCGATCCCCAAACAGATGTTGAAACACCCTCAAACGATGCGAGAGGTCTCCGCCCACGTTCAATGACGTCATCAAAACCGCCCCGCCCTCCACTCATCGTGATCACTGCCTTTAACGGACTGTCATCGTAGTCCTTTTATGACCTCATCTGGGCATCTCCATAGTGGATCTGATCGAGTGAAATTCATTCTTATCGTCCTACCAACTTCCCTTCTTCTCGATGGTGTTTCAACGTTCTGTGCATGTTTTTTTTCTATCAATGATAAGGAAACAGAGACCGCGACCACCTCGTTGAAAATAAGTTCATAAAAGATTACGCAGCTGTGCTTAAAACTGTCACCTGGCAAATCGGCTTAGAGTTAATGCTCTTATTCAAATGTGTTTGGTTTCTGAACACCCATTTCGATATCGCAATTCATTCAAGTTTCCATTATTGTACCGGCTTTGAAAGGAATGGATGTGTAATAAATAAGTAATAAATATGTAATAATAAATAGGGCTGAAGTAGCAAGTGCCGCAAGAGCCCTTACGATTCAGAATTGGATTGCTCTACTTTTTTACCCTTCATGTGATGAATAAAATCAACATTAACCATTCCTTTTTTGGTAAATGGTCATTCCTAAGAAGAAAGTTTTGAGTTTCTGTTTGAGTAGAGTTTCGCTGCTTATTGTTAGCACACGCAGGGTCCGGGGATCGAATCTTGGATCGTTCGTCATCTAAGCCAATCAAGCCTTTCATCACTCCGGGGTCGTTATTCGGTGCCAAATCTGTGTGCAAGGATAAAATTTCTGACTTTTGCATCTTCTGGCCCCGCACGTCATTGTTTAGGGCAAATCGCATTCCCAATGCCGCTACGATTTGAATGGAGGTGGAACGCGCGGCGTATCCCTGAAAAGGATTGACCAACATCGAATGCTTTTATCCTTTAACTTTCATTATGTGCGCTTTATTTATAATTTTAATGTATTGTATTATAAAAAAATGAAGGGTTAAAAAGCCTAACATGAGTTTTGAGACGTTCCTGGATCGCTGCCAAGTGAGAAGCCTTCGTCTGACGATGATGCGTGGACCGTACATTGCACCGCAGCCGGATTACATGGTTGGCAAGGTGAGTGGTCGATGAGTCCTGGGGGTCGCGGGGTAAAATTTATCGATCGATTGAATCAATTGTTTCAGGTTCGCCAAATCGATCATGTCGAATTAGGCGAAGTGGTCGATAAACCGAACATCTTCAATTCGCTTGTCACCTACGAAAATGTGTTCAAAAAGGTGTTCCCCAATGTGCAGGACATTCACTATTTCCAGCATTGGTAATTGGCAGCCCCAGAGGGACTACCCATCTGTACATATACTGCCAATATGTGGTTCTTGTGCTGATTTATCCCCTAATTTGACCTATTTCATCAAAACAAGGGCTAGAGCTTCGTACGGAACTACTACAGGCAGGGTGTTGTCTGCGCAATTTGTACTTATTTGTAAATATTTTCGGTTTTGTTGGGGGTATCCCCGTTTTGACCCCCCATTCTCGCAATGATCATGATGATGACCATGTCAACGACTTTAATTATGCTACTGATATGTTAAATATATTGTGACTGACAGCAGATCTATCTGATCTCATCAATTGTTCATGACATGAAGCACTTGTTCAACTTTTTTTTGTACATAGGCCATTTTCTCTTTTGAGCAATTCTCTTTTCTTTCGATGGTTTTCGCTGTTTCCTGAAGCTTTCTTTTTGTTGAATCTACGGCTAGAACGTGTAGTTCCAGTTTGTTCTGCATCCTCTGTACATACAGTCATCGTATTTTTGCTTGAACATCGGCGGAAGGGCTTCTCTGGTGAGGGGCGGGCGCCCATGTGGTGCGGGGATGTTTTGGAGCAGAACCCAGTACGGGGCCTTGTCTATTCTTGAACGGTAGGCGCGCAATGTGTGCAATGGCGTCACGAAGCCGGTAGGCCAAGCGGTGGAGGGAGGAAGGGGTGAACTCAGGGTTCAGGCACTTGTCTTACCCCCTAAAGTCTCTCCCCCTGTTATGCTCGGTCCCAGAAGCCAATAGTAAAAAGGTGCTCCGAATTTGTCAAAAATGAAGAGCTTAGTGTCATTTTTAGTCATCGCGTAAATTGCGCGCCACCATGTTTGAAAATCGTCATCTTTCAGCAGGAACGTTTGCACGAAATTACCCCTCCCCCTTCCCTTCCTGGTACTATATGGTGCACGAAAACACAGCCTCCATCCCCTTTCCCAGCCGCTCGCCGAGAAGGGTAATGCAGCCCTCCAAGCTAAGCAGGACCGTACCGATGGTTTCGAACCCGACCAGAGTCCTAGCAGTGCTCGTTCCCAAATCGATTTTTTACTCTCAGGAAGTTTTAGCTATTGATCCTAATAAATCATCGATTAGTTCTCATTTACTGTGATTGAGAAAAGGAGGACGAAATTTGTTGATCCGGAATCATTGGGGTGATTCCGTGGCATTCCATGCGGCAATTTCCTCCGGCTGCCGTTGTTATCACCGTGTCGACATGCATAATGTAGGGTGAGCAGTACTACCGAGAGGGTACTTACTTTTCACTCTGCTGGCCTGAACCAGCTTGGTAGTACCCAGTGACACTTGCCGCGCTATGCGAGGTCGGGGGGGGGGGGGCAATCTTTGAGCAAGAAACTTAAAGGAGGATTCTCCTTGGAGGTTGTTTTAAGGCCAAGCTGACCAGGGAGATGTCAGGGGTGGGTCCAAAAAAATCTTTTTTTTTTCGAAGTTCTGACCACTTGGAAACGGCTGCCCACCAGACTTGCATAGCCCTGAACTTGCTTACGTTTGCCCAGTGCAGCACCCATACTTGCTCCTCGCTGGAAGTTCCACAAGGTAGGACTAGAACCGCTTAAAAGAAGCGAGGCCAGCTTTGCGCCCTCTTCCTCCGCTTTTCGAAAATATCGACTCTAGGAATGTAGCCGTGAAGTGCCGAGCCGTAGTTCTTCCAGCAAATCTACCCTTCACATTTTTCTCGCTGTTTTTTTCTCTCGAACCTCGGAATGAGATTGTATTCGAACCTAGTGTGCTTTTCTAATGGTGACTTTCTGAAGTGTGCTACAGCTGATCGTTTATTAAAAGGCTTTATTTCAATAAATATTTTTGTTTATCACAGAACATTCGGGATAAAACATCATCTGTACACCGTGAGATCGTTAGATATTCGCAGTCTGAAATTGCATCACACAGAAATATATAACGATTATTGGTAAAAGTCAAGTCAGGTCGAAGAATGAGTCATCACCGGGATATTTAATACCCGTAAGGCTTTGCGGGCTCTTCACGAGCTGGTGGAATTGGCTGCGGCATCGGTTTTGGCTTGGGCATTGGCTTCGGCTTCGGCATCGGTTTCGGTGCAACAGGCTCATCTCGAGGGGGAAGCTCGTATGGTTTTGGAGCCACTGGCTTCTCATGATGCTTCTCATGATGTTTCTTGTGAGGTTTCTCGTGGTGTTTCTTCTTCGGCATCGGAGGTGGCACTGGTACAGGCTCTTCACGTGCAGGAATCGGCATTGGCACTGGAACTGGTGGAGCGTAGGCGGCTGGAACATCTTGCGGCGGCTGAACAACCGGTGGAGCCGTCACAGGAGCTTTGGTCGTGGTGGGGAATGTCGCAGTTGCCCAGTACTTCGCCGCTGCCTCAGGGTTGAGCACGTACCTGAACAAGCACCATAACCACAAGCGGTGGAACTCCTAGACAGGATAAGGTACTACTTACTTGATAGTGGTCGTAGGCGGAGCAGCTGGGGTCACTGGCACGTCCATGATCTAAAATATGGTATTTGAACGCAAATGTCATTTTATCGATAAGAAGAGGCGGGAAAACTCACCACTGGACCCGGTCCTTCAGGAATGTACTCAGGAGTGACCGGCACAGGGATCGGTTTCATCGGGGGTGCGTAAGGATTCACGGCGGGAATGTCTTCAGCAGGTGGAATGGGAGCCTCCGTGGGAACCTCTGGCGGTGGAGCGTAGATTGGAACGGTGGTGGGCTCCACTGGCGGCAACGTCGGAGCCTCAGTAGGGATGTCCTGTGCGGGCGGAGCATAGACCGGAATAGTCGTAGGCTCTACTGGCGGTAGCGTGGGAGCCTCAGTCGGGATATCCTGGTCTGGTGGAGCATAGACCGGAATAGTCGTAGGCTCTACCGGCGGCAATGTAGGAGCCTCAGTAGGAATGTCCTGTGCTGGCGGAGCGTACGGATTCACAGGAATGTCTTCAGCAGGAGGGATAGGAGCCTCCGTGGGAACCTCTGGAGGTGGAGCGTAGCTTGGAAGGGTAGTAGGCTCTACTGGCGGTAGTGTGGGAGCCTCAGTGGGAACATCTTCTGCTGGTGGAGCATAAACTGGCATGGACGTAGGCTCTACTGGCGGTAGCGTGGGAGCCTTTGTCGGGATGTCCTGAGCTGGGGGAGCATAAGGATTGGCTGCAGGAATGTCTTCAGCTGGTGGAGGAGGTGGAGGAGGAGCAACAGTAGTGACCACTGGTGGGACAAATGTCTTCCAATACGCTTCAGCTGCCTTCTCGTTCAGCACGTACCTAGAAACAATTCTTCAGTCATTATCCTACTTTCCCTAAAATGCTTAAAACCATGGGACAACGTACTTGAATCTGGTGGTTGGTACTGTAGTTGGTTGAGGTTGATCTTGCTCCGGCTCCTTGGGTGGCTCTACTGGAGCTCCATAGGCCGGTTTCTTCACCTTCTCAACAAGCGTGGCGAGTTTCTCGACGGCCTTGTTCATGTCCGCTTCCGAAGCAGCTTCAATCGCCTCGATTCGCACTGGTTCGATCTTCTTCTCAAAGTGTAGACGTGACGGAGATCGATCTCCGACGCCATATCCTGAAAAGCATTTCGTCAGTTGAACTCGTGACCAGAGCCGAACCATGGACTTACTGTTAGCTGATGCCACCGCCAATAAGGCCAGGAACGCAAACAATCTTGGTTTCATTACTTCGACCTGAAAGAGGTATATTAGCTGATATAGAAGATTATAGCAGGGCACATCCATGAAGAGAGGCAGATGGCTTGAGGCTAAATGATGAGGAGCACGTCCAGAGGCTCCAGGAAAGTGGAGAAATTTGAATGCCTTGGGTGGTTCCTGACGCCCTTTTATAGCCCCCGGAACCGTCTTTTGACCACTCGGAGTTGATAAACAAGTGGTGGCAGTGGCATCAGCATGTCGCCATCCGCGTATTTTATTCCCCTTTCTCTGCCGAAATATTATTGACGGCATTATTTCTGCTTGGTCCTTAGTTTCACAAGCACATACTTAATTTCTTGAGTAATCAGGTAAAAGTTACCTAAGCTAAGCTGAGGTATTAATTCAGAGATCACTTCCAATCAGTTAGAAGCGATCGTGCGGGAAGAAATACGCGGGAGAGTGGTAGGGGAACTAAGGGGCCATCGATATCGAAAAAGGCTCTCTTTTTACTCTGTCGTATATTAATTTACTAACCATGGTTTCTCACCTGCTGGCACTACTTGTTGTCGCCGTTTGGGCGTCGTATTACGGTGAGTTGGGTAAAAATTTGAATTTTTTTTTGACAAGATAATTTAGTTTTCATCTAGTGGTAGTATTCGCTTATAATTTATCTCAGGAAATTTTTTTTGCCCAATAATTCTAGAGTATTCGAGATTTTTTAGTGGTCTGCTC
The DNA here is from genome assembly GCA_002352805.1 of Teladorsagia circumcincta. NCBI lineage: Eukaryota > Metazoa > Nematoda > Chromadorea > Rhabditida > Trichostrongylidae > Teladorsagia > Teladorsagia circumcincta. Next base: position 224,814 of record KZ345104.1, read on the forward strand.
TTACCATCCGTTCCTAGGTGAGGAAATGAGCCCCAAATAGGATAATTTTCTTCTTAAACGGGAATGATCGAGTATCTTCGTATTTCTGATTACTTTTGCCCGTTTCTGAAAAGATGAGGTATACCTGAGTTGGCTAGTCGGCTCTACACAATGCGGTAGGTACGCACAGCTTTTCACGCATGTCAAGTTACTGCCCTCACCTCCCCTCCCCCCTACATTGGTCTCCCCACCCCTAGATTGGCTACAATTCCCCTGGTTAACGAACTCCCCGCTTCTCGTGACACCACTATAGTAGGCAGCAGTCCCACTTACATACATTTCACACCTACCGTGTTCAAAAAATCTGGCGTGCCCTCCGTACTTGGATTGCCCCCATGCCTCTAATTCCGCTTGTGATAAATGTATTTTTTCTAGAAATTCACGCCATTCCCATCGGCTCTGATCAACTCCACTCGGTAGACCCGTCGTGGCCTGACGAGGGCGAGAATTCAGATCTCGGATTGACCCACAAATCATCGCTTCGAGGACCTCGTCACGTACTTCAAGGTCCGCGCTCTAGAGTAAAGGTTTGTTTTCTACTTGCAAAAATATGAGATTGCCGCATAATTCGACCACACTAAGGTTGGAATGAAAGACCGTTCGCTGCGATTTCGGCCCCAATTCAGCTTCAATGATCCTTCTAACCGTAATATGAGAAGGTGCTTTCGACAAAGGGATCTGTATGTCTGCATTCCTTTACACCGCGTGTAGAGTTCTTGGCCTTTTTTTATGATGAGAAGGCGTTTTCGCAAAACGGGAGCGAGGAGGGGTGGTCGCAAGCTCTGTCGTAACACAGCATCGCTACGAGCGAAATACCTTACAGAAGGCGTGTCGCGCGGCGAGATGGGTCAGCGGACGAGTTGTGCGCGCAATATGCAATATGAGACGTGGTATGGGGCATTATCCAACCTTATGTCGAATCGATACAGTGCGCGCTGCGTCCCGCCCGCTGACCCGTCTGCGTCTGTCCCATCTCGCTGCGCTACAGGCCTCTTGTCGGATACCCCAGCGAGCAACACTAGAGCCGCCGTCAGTATTCTTCTCATATAATAAACGCTCAAATTGGGAGTGAGCCTTATGGGGGAGAGACTCTTGGAAAGGGCAAATTTTGTTTTCCCTATTTTTTCGCATGCCCCCATCCTCTCCCCCACTTTTGTGACGATATAGCCGGCAAAAAGTGCATAACTCATCAGAAGAGTATATCTAAACTCTGTGTATCTTGAGGTTCCAGTGAGTACGAATTCATGAAAGAAACCTTATACCCTAATTCGTAAAGTATTCTTTCAGCGCTTCCGTTCGAGTGAGAAGCTGGAATGGAGCTCACCAGAAACATGGAGGGAATTAGCTGAAAGTCTACGTAAGTTAATGAATTTCAGGGTGCATACATTTCCACTCGCTGTTGTGGAATCATTGCGTGGAGATAGGATGTCCTCTATAATCTGTTTATTATGGAGGTGTTACGTGGTTTTTTCGAATACCCCCCGTGGAAATCCCCCTCGGAAGTCTTAACCATTCGTGGTAACCACATTTTCCGATCTCTGACTCGGGGCTGTATGCGGCCCTTCAGTTGAAAATCGGTTCCATAATTTGATCGGGATGTAGCATACGACCACTAGTCTGTGTGTACTAGCTTTCTATAGGCCAGCTTTTCTAGCGATTTGCTTTTTAGTCGCCTCTTATGCGATTTCTCACTACTCTTGATAGGCTATGGTCTTAAGCAAAACGCTAGAAGCAATGCTAATGGGTATCAATGAGAGGATTCGGTCTCTCAAGAGTTTCAAGCATTCGACATTGCTTAATTTCTCGGGTATGCCTCATACTTTATTGGGATTCGGGATACTAGAGGCTTGTGATGTGCGGTATATCCGGTGACCATCACGCGACTTTGTCAGACCAGGCTTGGTGGTTGGTGTTAATCAACCGAGCGCTGGAAGTAGAGCAAATTTGTTCGCAGCGACTTCACTTTACCAGTGCTGCACCAGCGAATAGCCGTGCTAGCCGTTTGTGCTAACTCTCGTTCATTCACTCTCGACAGTATTCTTACATAGTATAGAGCCATGATGAGGATTTCTTCGAACGCTATTCACCCTTCTAATGGGGGTTTCAGGCTGTACAGCTAACAGGATTAGAAGCTTCTCGTTATATGCTGAAATCGAGCTGGATCCGGTTTCCGGTCCCTTTCAGTATGCTATAGAGCTTCTCATATTAGATGCGAGTTCTTCTATAAAGTTCCAGCAACTTATGGGACGAGAGCTGTTTTAGAAAGAAATCAGAAGTCTTTAGCGGTGTTTTGATGCTCTTTCAGCAATTCCTACTGTCAGCGCTCGAGAATGGCGCCTGGATTCTCGTCCACGGCTTCGACCTCCTCCGGGAAGGGTTCTCTCTGAATCATTAGAGAATGACCATAGCTCTGCATTGCGGTGGGTGTCATCGGAACTGCTCAGCCATCGTTCCCTTTCGTCGTCTTCATCATGGTCAAGCTCGGAGCAAATTGATGACTTTGGTTAGTTCGTTCATCAAAATCAAATGAAGATTTGAATACCTCGTTTTTCCGCTTTTATTGTTTTTTCATCAGTGAATGATTAATTCCAGGACAGGAGCTCAGATTTGAGAGGTTGCCAAGAAGCGCAAGATATAGATCTGCCACTGATGTGGACAGTCTGAAACGAGTTGGAAATTACTCAGGTTGAACACCACCATGACCTAATTTCATCAGGACATATTTAGAAGCTTTTTATTCAGAAGCCAGCATTCTACTTTCTAATTCCCAGAATTTTAGAAATTCTGGAGTGTCTGTACAATAATTAGGGACTAGTCAACAATGTCTTGTGAATGTAGTGTAATATAATATAATGTGCCTGTGACTTTAAGTCTTGATTGAATTGTTTTACGATTTTCATATTTTATCTGATTAGATAACGTTTCTCTACTAAAATGTCGACGGATATTGTGTCTTGCAAGTTGCATGAGATGCATGACAGGAATAAAAATTAACATCTCAATTCTGTAAAGTGTGGAAAGGAATGCATCCTTATGCCCTATGTGAGAAATCTTCATTACGCTTGCGATACATATTTTTTTTAAGACTTGGAAACTTTCTACTGTCATCCTAGTGCTTTTTTTCGCACATAACATTGATGGACCCGTTTGATCCGTAGCCACTTTAAATTCGTCGTATCCTTACGTGTTTAAAGGAATCGGTTACGATGAAGAGGGAGCGTGTCGAGGAAGTAGTGCGCCACACGAAGCAGTAACTTGGCCGACAAGGATGGGTGGCGCTTTCATGGCGAAATGTGAGCTGGTTGCTGAGCAGTACATGAAAAGCGTTTCTCATTAAAGCAATCCACCACTAGTTTATTGGGTGATTTGAACGAGCTAGGTTGCCAGCAGCCGCACATTCGGATCAGCATGACCGGAGCATGAATTAGCATGGGGCTACCGAAGGCGTGGTGTTAAACTCGTCTATAAGTTCACCGTCTTAACGCTGCCCGTCCTCAAGCGAAGATGCGGCCAAACAAGGGGTCCCGTTTGCGTTTTCATGACGAATTCTGCTTTTTTCGCTGCTGGACTAACTGTAGACTTGAAGTGTTTGGTGAACCGATCCTTTACTCCTCTGGACCTGGAGAACCTAGTTCGCCCATATCAGAGCCATTCACTGGATATTGTTGGTGATAGCAGTGGGAAAACGTGATAGGCGAATGTAATCAGGATAGCTAAAAATTTGGATGTTCTAGTCCCTGTATCCATTCCACTATTATAGCTTAGAGGTGAGTATCGATTTTGCACGCGTGATTTACGTTCAATACGCACTTCTACTCTATTCTATTGATCATATGCGCGTAAAATCAATATTGCTGGTGAAAACATGTGGAAAAATTGACGATTCCATCGGTTCTGATGAAAATTAGCAATAGCAACGCATTTGAATCCTTGTTTTTAGTTTGGAAATTGCTCATAGCGCAACGGTTATATATAATCCAGGAAATGATTTGGGAGATGTTTCTTTGCCCTTTTCGCCCACCTATCAAAATACGTCCTCTGCCGAGTGAACTTTGGCCACACCCCCTGTGGGTTCGATCTATTTCTTGTAAACGTGTCACATTTTAAGGAAGCGATTACGATAAAAGGAAAGCGCATTGAAGAAGCATCTTCACCACACGAAGCAGGTGCTTGGCTTTCTAGGAAGCGAGGTGTGCAGCTTCCACGGCGAAAGGTGCCCTCGTTGTTGAGCAGGACGTCAAAAGAACTCCTCCCCCAAAAGCGATCCGCCCTCTAGTTCAGTTGGTGATTTGAACGGGCGGCGTGGCCAGCAGCGGCCCAAAAGCAACCCGATTGGTGCATGGCTTGGCATGCTGCCAACTACACCTATTTTTACCTATCACCTATTCACCTAACATTTGTAATGATTATTTTTAGAAACTATAATCATAACTTCGGTTGAGCTCGAAATTTTCAGCCGTGTTTGAAAACTGGTTTCAAGGTAAGCTTCATTGAGAAACTGCCCCATTTTATTTCAGATGTGGTGTGCTGTGATATTTTTTCTTCAAGTCTTCCTCACTTTGGGAGCACCAGATATACCCCCTAACAATAAAGTGACTCCATCTGTGAGTTTACTATTCTTCATTTTCTCCCCTGTTTATTTACAACATCTGCTGTCTTTCACGCTTCGACGTGGGTTCTGCACAAGACTTGTTTGAAGCTGCAATCTTCGATGGTGAACTTGTAGAATGGCACTTGATGGTCTGTTGGTGCTAAAGAGGTGAGAGATTGAGGAAGGGAGGGGATTTGATACAGGAAACCCAAGAGTCAGAGAACGAGATTTTTTTGCCGACAGAGTGGAGGGAGCAGGGTGAAAATTTTCCGAGGAAACGCTAGCGGGTTGTCCAGGATTCTCGACCGTTATTTTACGCTCTCTCGCGCGGTCATTCACTCTCGCCACCTGCGAGTTGTCCGTGCCCTCCGCGCGTACATTAGGCTTTGACACCACTCTTGCACAGCAGGGAGCCATGGTCGGAGAATTACTCGACCGTTATTCACCCTGGGACGGAGTGGAGGCCCAGGGCTTTCCCGTTGTCCACACGCTTCCCATTGGGCGATCGGTGTGGGATAGAATGTCGCATCACCGCGCGTCGCACGCGGCGTCGCTCTCACCGCGCCGCTATGACCACGACGTCCTGACCCATACCTGCGTGGGGAAGGGGGAGGTTGAGGAATCAATCAATTCTGTCATGCTTCCTTCTCGGTATCAATCAGTCGATGAACAAGCAGTGTATAACAGTAAGATTGATGTGATAAAAATGATAATGCAAATGAAAAATGCAAAAAATGCAATAGTAATGCTGACAAGCAAGGAAAAATGCAAGCACTTTTCAGGCTTCATTGAAAAGTACTGGAATAACTCCACCGAATCTCCCCAAACTTCCAACGTTGCGGTCGTTAGATGGAACAACTGAGTCAACACCTGTGCCAGGTAGGCTGCTGGTTTCTACGGAACTTTTGTCCTCTAATTACCCACCAGAAATTTCTTCATCCGGCAATGTTTAGACGCGATGTCAGATCTTCTAGCAGCCCCTCATCCATCTCCACTCGACGAGAAAATCATGGATGGTGTACAGGCGGCTAATCCTTTTGGGTTCGCTCAATCTGCTTTGAGAGTCTCATTTTTTGGAAACTTTATACTTGATTTAAGTAGGTCGTGGTTGACTGGTGAAGAACTGGCTGAAGAGTTTCATTTGTTACCGGATTGTCAACGAAAGTGCACAAAGACATTGCACGATAGCCTGCTCGGCACTTTCAAGAGAGCCACTTATGTCGTCAAATATCATAAAATTTGCCGGTGGGTTACAATCTTCTGGAGGAATGTGCTCAGGAAATGCCTTCACTCATAACCTCCCTTTCAAAAGACGGAAAAGTCGTCGGTGCAGACATTACACTACAGTTGACGACGGCCGCGATAAATTGGCAGTTGATAACGCCACTTTCTTGCGGCCGTCGTCAATTGTAGTGCAATGTCTGCACTGACGATTTTCTCGTTTTTTGAAGGGGAGGGTACATACAGTAGCGGTCGAAAGTGTTTGCTGACACGATTTTCGGTGAATTTATTTCCCTCGAACAATTCGCTTCAAATATTAGTATGCATGTGATATTTTAGTACTTTGAAATTGTCGGGTCTTAGCCGTGACTTTCATAGAAAAGAGGTCCAGCAAGCCTTTAGGCTTTTCTTAGAAGAAAAAAAGTCATGTAGAAAAAAATCTCGGACAACGTTTTTACCGCTGTTCTAAGTAGAATGCCATAGCACCATTGCACCTTTTGCAATGCGCCATGCATTCCAGTTCCACTTGAAATTGTAGCGTTATGTGGACCGTGTCTAGTCCACCTGAAGAACTGTGTTACTAGTTGACGTTAATGTCAGTGTTAATGCTGCCAAATAAGGACACTTCATTTAAAAGTACTGCGTTTCCATACCACCGCCTTCAAAATACGAGGAAGTGTCGGGTTCAGACCATATACCACAACTGACGACGGCCGCGAAAACGTTTCAGTTGCCGGCGCCGCTTTTTCGCGGCCGCCGTCAGTTATGGAATGTGGTCTGCACCCAACACTTCCTCACTTTCGAGAGGATGTGTAGGTCCACCCTGAGTTTTTACTATTCCAAACTTGCTGTGTATTTCTGGAAAATGCTGCTATCACCAAAAGATTCCTTATAAAAAGAAACCTTGAAGCTAAATTTTGGAAGAAATTTCGATCCAGGTATTTAGGTTACTTGAAATGTGCATTACCGGAGTTTCTCGCTTTGAGGGATCTATTGGTTATAGCAGCATTTTTTAAAAATGCATAGCAAGTTTGGTAATGCAAAAATTTAGAGTGGACCTTTATTTACGAACCGCAGTGTATCGTACGAACTGAATGGCGTCAAGGTTTTGATGGGTTTACACATATGATCAACCGTCTGGCTGACCAAGTTGAAAAACAGATGGGGATGTCGTATTCACGATTTAGAAGAGTTAGGGTCTTTGGGACTCAAATGAGCTACATTTGTGAAGTCATGAAGAGTGTAAGAATCGGAAGAAGATTTGTTTGGAAATGAGAATTCCTGGAGAAGAATTGACTGAGGGGAGATTGAATGGAGCATTTTCGCCCAATTGGCACTCGCGCTTTTAAAATTTTTGGGGTGGAGTTAGATGTTTGTTATATTCAGCCAGCCATTTAATGAGGACGGCCGGGGGCGTCCACTAGTCGGGTTTCGGAGCAGGGGAGTCGTAAATTTCAAAACTGCCCACACTCCACAGGTGGTCCTGATCTCGCGAGATCCTACGTTATGGGCTGTGTCAATGGCAGCTCCTCTTTATGCTGTGAAGGAAATGTCCTGACAATGCATCGAATTGAACTATCAAAAATTATCAGTTACGATTCATCACGAATACCATGCCTCATAGGAGAGATGTGAGCTAGTTTGACAAGGTTTGGGTGTTTCACTAAGGGGTTGATGCCACTTCAGAGCCACTTACCTTTTCCTTTGTCTTGATGTAAGCCACTGTCGGAGTGGAAGTACTGAAGGAAAGTGACACCATTCACCACGCACACGGATCAAATTCTGGGTCGTAACCCATCCAGGCCTACTAACCAGGGAAGGCATTCAACTTCCCATGGAATTTCGAAGTGAGACCCACATATTTCGATA
>KZ345104.1:232633-244890 GCA_002352805.1 Teladorsagia circumcincta
GGAAGTTGTGAGCAGTCCAAGTTGGCCGCAGGTAAAGCGTCACACATGATAAGTGCTAGCGTCCGGCATTCAAAGTCGCCGGTAGTGCTCCCGCTCTCCACCCGGCAAGCCGTTAGTCCTCTTCCCCTTTTAAATGCAAGTTTTGAAGCCGCTACCACTACTTCACGGCGACTTCGAAAGTCTGGAGGCTAGCACGGTTCATATGCAGTGCTCCACTTACAGCCAAATTAAACTGAGTTTTAGTTTCCATATTTGTAATCAGCATTTGAAGCTCTATCGAAATATGTGGGTCTCAATTCAAAGTTTCATGGGAAGTTGAATGCCTCCCATGGTAAGCCTTCCAGTCCTCCGGAGTCAGTGAATTTTTACCAGATTTGTCTTGAAAACAACACTGAATTGTTCAATGGCTGGTCCAACAACTCCTTGCAGTTTAGGCTGAAGATTCAATATCGCTACGATTTAGAACGGAAGTGGAATGCTTGCGCATCTCAGAGTCTGATCAGCACCGAGTGCTCTATTTATGCTTCAAATCTTGTCCCATGCGATATCCCTGAGAAGGCATTATTGTTGTCTTTAATTCCAATCACTAAACATTCACAGTTCGTACAAGGAAGCGAAAAGTTGTGTGGATGAAGAAAAGGTCCGATGCAGTGAAAGCAGCGATATGTTCGAGATGCTGACCAGTGGTATAGAGTACATGTGTGTAGAGCAGGGTAAAGGTATGTACCCGCTGGAGTCGGCATATCTGGATCTGAGCTGGGTAAAAAAACGTTTCCGAATTGCAGCATTCAACGCAACCATCAAATGCATTGACAGGAATTCGCATGCCGTCAAAGCTCGTAAGTACCGATTATATTGAAACTTTTCAACTTAAAAATCCAAGCTTTTCGCTTTCAAAGCTTGACGAGTTTTCAAGGGCACAATCCACCATTGTCTCGGTGTGAGTTGTTGCTGTACCCGAAGGTCAAGGTAGATGTGACAATTGGCTATTAATAGCTAGCAGGCGAAAGCTAGGAATCCTTATAAGTATATTCCATGGCGATCGTATGGGCGGAGCTCCACAAACTTGCCTGCCCTCTCATTGGCCAATAACCACAGTTATTTTGCCTAATAACACGCACCTAAACTATCGCCAAATGAGCCTTCCAGGGCGAACTTTGGCCAGCTCTATCTAGAAAGTGATCTCACCGCTACTCACCATGCTTCCCAAAAAGTGACCCAACTCGATGTGAAGTGCTAAATGTCTTTTAAAGGGACTTACTTTTCAAAAGAGATTAATCTGAATAAAATATTTTCCACACTTCACTGAAAACCTTGCTCAAAAGGACCGTAACCCAGAGGTGAGCGAGTAGTGTCAAATTTCTGGACCATCGAGTTTGAAATTTATTGTAATTCGGGCGCTCATGTCATTAGGGAGACGTTTAAGTGAGTGAGGCACTTCAAGAAATTGTAACTAAGTCTGAGGGAGGGCTAGAGATTTTGGGGGAGAGCGTAAGCAACCATTGTTATCCCTGATGTTTCTCCTCACTCCTAGGCTTGATCCCTAGTGTCACCTGAAAGTTGGAAAGTTTCGTTTTCAATGCTCTGTTTTGAATGTGTCCCCTAACGGCATGAGCGCCGTAGTTTGTCTACCAAGACCACCCACACAAAAAATTCAGTGTGCGAGGAAGAGTGCTTCTACCCGAATCATCTAATCAACATCATCACACGACCGTCATTTTTCAAGGAATTCGGTAAATTGTTTTTTTTCTGTTTCCTTTGTTTATGGGTTTCAAAAGGCTTCCCAGAATCACTGATTCATGTGCGGGAGTCTAAACTACCGAAATATGTAGTTTGGTTGAATTTCCCCTAGTGGGTAAGGCTTAGTAGGAGATCAATCAATGCTCTAAGAAGGCTTGCTATGCTGTTGTTATTAGCAGAATTCGCAGGTCAACTGATAAATGTGCTTCAAATGAGAGCCGGCGCTCATGTACCAGCGTTTGGTGAGAGACCAGTGCCAATCCATCCACAGCAATTTCATCTTGGACCTGATCCAAAGACAGGAAAAGGGCTAGGTCAGTTTGCCTTCCCTACAGATATTCATTCAGTACCCATTTTTTATAATCACAATTGAACTGCTATAAACAAATGCTATTCATTGGCTAGCACATTTGTAGTATATGGGTAACCTGAATCAGTTTTACTGGATCATCCAAGTTTAGATAACTTGTGAGTAATATCTCGGATTGAGATGAGGCCGCGTGTAGGTTGTAAAAGAGCATGCAGGTGCAGACTTGTATCCCTAGGTGTCTCCTTAGGTACTTCAGATTGTCTCACTAGCCATAAACCTAAGCCACGCCCCCATCTACTGTCGATCCGTCTTCTGATCGAGCTGATCAGTTAGTCTGGAGTTTTACCGAGCTCACGGGATGTGAGCAGATCGGACTCTCTCGGAATACGAGAGGGGAGTTTCCCAACGTCGTCGCGAACGGCTTGGTGATGAACTCTACGTGCTAGAGGGCTCCCCCTGGCTCCGAAGCGTCGCCCAATGCGAGCTTCGTTCTCTTCACACCAGTTGAAGAATGGATGTTTCCCCGAGTGGAAACTAATGGTGCAGTAGTTCGTCGATACGACTACAAATGCATTGGCCTAAGCGTGGTCTACGCAATGGTTGTTCTCTTCTACGATCAGAAGGAAGCGTACGTTTGGACGTCTCCAACTAGGAGGTGGTTCAATCGTGCAAGATGGCAGGTGAAATGCGGACAGTTCCCTTTTCCTTGACTATTTGAAGCCTAGAATCTACAGTAGTAGATTCTAGCACCTTTCGTATATTGGTTGCCTCATTGTCAATCATCATTTTGTATGTGGTTTGCAATAAATGGTTAATTACGAAGAAGCTGTCACGAAACTATGGAACTCTCGATTCCAACACATTATTTATCAATATCTAGTAATACATTAATATTAATATTAATATTTATAATCATAATACATTATATTTACATTAATATCAATATTTATCAATACATAGGTTTTGGGTAGTTTCTCCACCAGTGACAGTCGTGCCTGGTATCTTGGCAAAAGTATGTGGCCTCGATTTTACCGTCACCTACCTAGCTTACCTGCCTTCATATCTTCTGCGATTTTTAGGAGGACATGGAATGGTGAGAAGAGGGGGGGGGGCGGGGGGCTTTTCAATACATTAGATTTGGATTACTAGAGGGTGAAGTTCCCTCGTTGTCCCATGCCCTTTGCTGTTTCACAGGTTAAAAGGCAGTGAGAATTATAATTCTGGGAGGGGGTTCAGAAGTGAACTGGGTTAAATTGTGCACCAGCGATCAAGAAGAAAAGTCTGTCGAGTCGAAAGGTTGTCCTTATTTTCTTTTTTATTGCGGACGAGTTTGTAACTTAGAATTATCTGTTTGCCTGAAGCTACCCTAAAGGTAGACATAGTACGACAACATTACAAAATACGGCTGTTTGATACAAAATGCGCTTTCAAAATGGAAATTGAAAAACCACTGAACCCATGCAGTTGGATTGGGGGCGGAGCGATTTTGGGGAGGAGCGAATTTTAAAGTTGTGCCACAACCAGGGTGAAAACTGCTCGAGGGGACAGCAACGGCTCGTCGAGAATTTTCGTCCGTTCTTTCACGCTTTCATGTGTGGACATTCACTCTTGCCACCTGCAAGTCGTCTGCACCCTCCGCGTGTACACTAGCTCTCGATACTACTCTGGCACAGCAGAGAGCCAAGGTCGAGGAATCTCTCGACCATTACTCACCCTGGCCATAACTAGCGCTACTTACGTCACAAAAACGGTACCATTCGCTTCCATTGCCGCTTAACCTCATGCTCCCTCAATGCCCACTCACATTATCGTAGCCACTGCCTTTAGAGGGCTAGGAAAAGGGTTCTTTTTTAAATTCATTTCCTATACTTTATTTTATTGAGTAAGTAGAACACAATTGATTATGTATATTATGACATTGTACGCTTTTCAGGACTTATGGACGACTTGAACATCCACCAACCAGGTATATGACCGCATTTTATACGATTTTTACGTAAAAATTTTTAGTAAATGCACCACTTTTTATGATGAAGGCACGTTCTTCGACAGTGAAAGCGATGTAATGGGGATCAAATATGAAACGATTGGTGCGAACTGATTAAAAAAAGCTCACCGTGAACGTGAGTAGCTGCCTCCCTTGCCGGTCGACGAGTCTCCGAAGCAAGTAGCCTTAGAAACACGGGGCGCATGCGAGAGAACAGATTTTGGTACGAGAGATTGAAGGGACAGACGAGACGCAGACAGCACAACGGTGCTCGGGGATTGATGTGGTTGCGCATTCCTTATTAGCTTCCTTATCACGTGTTTTGAGCGCAACGGTGACGTTATCTGTGCAGCTGTGAATCCAGCAATCTTAGTCAAGAGAGAGGTTTTTCCAGTGAAGTGATCGCGGAATGTGCCTTTAGGTCTTCAGAAGCACTTGATAATTTGGTGTTTCTTTTTCAGATTCGAACTCGTTCCGTGATTTTCAAGAAGTAACCAACCAGGCTTGCGTGTACGTCTGTCGAAATTTGGCTCCGATCCTTTGCTGATTCATTAGTTCGACATTCTTCAGGTATAGCGAGTGTTCTTTGAGCTGCTTCCGGACGAAATTCAATGCCAGGTGCGAGAACCATGCTGGAGCGATGATATCGGTAACCTTTCTTAGTCAACAGTTACGCTTTAGTGTAAGTTGTAAGATTGATTTCTATCTTGTCCACCAAGTGGGCAGGGGGTCAAGCGCTCTGTGTTGAGGTGAACCAGGGTGAGCCGCGTATCCAGCTTCAACCAGGAGAGCAACGCAGTTGAATCGTAGTCTCTATCATACAATCGTTGGCTAAGGGTAGCCAGCGATCAACTCGTTGCCCTTCATCTCTCGAATTGAACTTCTATGTATAAACTAACTGACGAGGGACACAAAACTTTGATTGATCTCAGTTGTGCGTGACTAGCGCTCCTCAAAAATTCACCTTGATAACCATCCTACTTACTGTAGTGAAGCGCTTCGTCTGTCTGTCGTCTGTATATCTGTCACGAAATTTCCTAGATCCTGAGGATTCGCCTCCTGGAGAGACCGGGTCAAGTGTGGGATGGGTGGCCCAGGTCTCACGAAGTACAAAACACACATCAGCTAAGCGGAGCCCCCCGCGTGGCGTGCATCGAAATAAACTGTACTGACGACCAAGGTTTCAACTTCAGTGACAAAACGACCTCGAAACAGGGCCAAAAAGTGAGTAAAGGTGTGCATTGGTAAGTCACATCGAAGTGGGGAAACTCACCTCTGGTGGACGGGGAATTCTCCTAAAAACAGCGTTTCATGAAAAAACTCAGAACTCGTCTCCTAAAAACAGTGTTTCATGAAAAAAACTCATAACTCGGTTTGGAGTGAGTCTATAGTTTGGAAAGCAATGCCTAAGGTGTTCTCAGCATGCAAGACCTGGGCGGAGGTTCGCCCACAATGGGCGGAGCGCGCTCTAAAGTGTACAGCGTTTTCTACAAGCCCTCATAATTTGGTTTCGAGAAATCCCGGAGACCGGGAGGTGGATGGAGGTGGGTGGAGGAGTGGAGCCCAAATGCTTTTGGTGGGAGGGGCATGCACCAAAGTGGGCGGAGTTTGCGAGAAAATTTATAACTCGGTTTCAAGAAGTCCTGGAGACTGGGAAAAAAGTGAATTGAGTCCGTCAACGGAAAGGAGGTCGACTGCTGTTGGTGAATTGGGCATGCAGCAAGGTGGGCGAGTTTTCCGGATCCATAAATTGGTTCCGGGAAGTTTGAGAGTTCGGGCAAAATGTGGGGAGAGGTTGGCGAGGAAGAAAAAGATAGGTGATACATGCAACGAAACAGGCAAAGTTAACCACAAGATTGATAAATCGGTCCAGATGCAGTGCGAGACTGGGAAGCGGACAGTTGGTTGACGAAGAAGGGAAGGTCAAAGCCATCGGTGGATGGAGCATGGGGTAATCTGATAGAATGCACCCTGAAAGTCAAATATTCGTAGTGTTTGGAGCCAAATTTGAGAGTTTGCGGCGCAACATTGCATATCGCCGCAGAACTGTGCTGTGCGCGCAAGGCGTGCGGCGCCTACTGGTACTTTATATTTCACCCGCCTCCTCTTCCAAATCTTTATGAGTGAACGGGTGAGTACCTAATATTGCCAGGAGCACTGGAGATCTTTCTGAGTATTTTTGAAGAGGTTGTGAATTATTCACGGAAATGGGTAAATAGAAGCAGTGGGCCTAGTTAAAGCGCAACACTAGGTGCACTACTTCTTTGGTAACCCATTTTTGTTTTATATTCACCCACTACCCGTTCTGTATGGGCCATGCATTCGACTTACGTTTGAGATCATAGCGAAATTCGGATGTTTCATCGGTTTATACAATGAGTTGCGGAGGGTTTGATGTACAGGTCGGCCCTTCCATCTTCCCAGACGAGTGTGGTACCATTTACCTGAGTCCGCAGGAAGGGAAGGCGTGGCAGGATTCTCTTCAGGGTTTGGCTCGCATGACTAAGGTTCCCAGATGTGGTTTCCAGATTCGACTCCTCAGAAGCCACTTTACTACTTCCGCCCAGAGTCTACAACTTGACTAATCTGAGTAAATCTAATGAGCGTTATGCTTGCTCGCACTGCTCCTTTCAGGAAGCACTAGTACGTCCGTTGGTTGAGGGTCATCAAAAGTTCTCGCCTCTATTCGTCGCACTCGCCATGGTAGCACCAAAAAGCTGCTCTTTCCTCTATCAGTGGGTTATTTAGTTTTCAAAATTCAGTTAGTTTTCAAAAAGTCTTTTTGCGATTTCCGACAGCTGAAATGACGTTTTCAGAGGCTCAAGGCTTTTGCGGCATCGAATTGATCCCAAGGTGAATGAGGAACTCCATCGAGTCTACGGTAAACCTGACGAGGAGGTAGGTGATAAAGTCGGCTATGCAGGCCTAACGTGGCTTTCTTCAATGTTACTTCTTCGAACGCAAAAAAACGGGCCAACTTCCTTTGAAATTGTTTGCGTCGGAGTTTCTCAAGGAGAAAAGCGAAAAAAAAACCCTAAGTTCTCTGCCCTCGTACTTGTGCCGTACCAGATGTATGACATGGAACTGAACACTTAGAAGTTTCAAACCCCTCCGTTCCTGTGCGCAACATTCGCTTTGAGCCTGCGGGCTTGGCACCCAAAGAGAGCTTGTGATAAATAATTCTGACAATGAGGTAATTTACCTATCACAGCTTCTTTCTGAAGTTACGCACTTTTCCTATCGATGCCTTCTGTGGATTGGTTGGAGTTGAAT
The DNA here is from genome assembly GCA_002352805.1 of Teladorsagia circumcincta. Taxonomy (NCBI): domain Eukaryota; kingdom Metazoa; phylum Nematoda; class Chromadorea; order Rhabditida; family Trichostrongylidae; genus Teladorsagia; species Teladorsagia circumcincta. Next base: position 239,944 of record KZ345104.1, read on the forward strand.
TCTCTGAAAACTTCCCCAAAATTAATTTATTCAGCATTGCGTAAATCGCTGTGTGTTTGTGCTCCTACGTGGACAAAAATCGTATGCAGAAAATCAAGTAAAAGTGCATTGCGCATGAGCAGTTCCAATTTTAGGACAAATCAGTCAAGACAGCCAAGCCTTCTATCCCCGATGATGTTAATGCCGATTCAGATCTGGAATATCTCGGTAAGTCAAATGAATCAAAGGAATCGTTTACCGGGGAAACTTCGCCGCCATCCTCCCCAGAAAGTGATACCTCAACCCACTTCCTGTGCATGGATAGGAAAAAGAACGAAATTTATGTGTCGGATTTGATATTGATCGAAACAACCAGGGGTCATAAAAAGTTTGAATTCCCGCCGTAAAACTGGCACAACTGTCGGCGTTGAGGAGCCAACACTTACACATGTGTTGAACGTCGTGGTTTTACGTTAGACCTTCCCAGAAACTTACACGTGGCTCCCACTTCGTCACAAAACCACTTCCGGTCCCGTCCACTGAGTCAGATTCGGTCCTGCAGATAGAAAGGAACAGCTTTTCCTTTACGGTCCCTTTAAGTCCGATTTGAAATTCATTAGAAGACGACGTCATAGATGCGTATGGAAGGTGTCATTATCGCTGACGTTATTTGATCATGACAGATGTTCAATGGAGGAAGGAATTTTTTTGTGCTGTGAAATTAGTGCCAGTTGTTGTCGACGACCGAACTTTCTTTTTTTAAAGTGATCCCTTGGTAGGGCACTGAACCCTGGTCGCAAAATTGCTGTGTCGCTTGTAGAAGCTTCCTTGGTTGCCCAAACCGCTACATCCCCTTTTGTCTGGGCGGAATCAAACACGATCATCCATATAGTTGTGAAATGGGACGGCGCCTTCTGCTATCACCATACTTCAGTAATGTTTTACTTCTCGCTTGGCCGACTTCCATATGGGGTACATACACCAATGGTGTTGGGGTTGAGCTGAGTGGAAAGTACGGTAAGAGCGTTATAGCTGCTCATATGGTGTCTACCTCGCGCAGCTTGGGCAAGGGTTTATAATATCCCAGCGAGTCGATTAACTAGACTCGGTAGTAACTAGTACCTTGTCTCATCACCACATAAATCACGCCCAGAGCTCAAAATTGCAGGTTTTGAGGAATGAACATACTTCTATATATTTGTCGTTGTGTAATTTAGTTCTTTTTGCAGTGAATCAAGTATATGGTAACGAAACCTCAGTGAAACCGATTGGTAAAGAGCTTCACTACGGTAAGTACTTTTATTTGTTCGCTGTAAGGACCTAAGCTTAGAGGCGGGTGGCCCCAGGGGCGCAGAGTGCGAGAAAAGATTGACGCAGTATGGCGTGCTAAGCATATGAGGTGGATTGCATGTAGAAAAAAAAACTTAAAAAAACTAAGATTAAAAACTAAAAACTAACGAATTTATCGCGAAAATGGTAAAATTGAACTATAATGGCAGGGCATAATTATGATGACAAAATTGTTTTAAAGAAAGCCTAGTAGCCGTACATAACAGAACAATGGAGAAAGCACTTGACTCCTTCATACAGTCCGTCATACTTTTTTGTGCACACTGTTTTTGGGCTGATAAATCTGCAGCAATTGCGCGTTGGTGGGCTCTAAAGCCGATGTCAGACTTTGCGAATCGCGCAATTCGCTATCGCACGATTGGCAAAGTTTGAAATCGGCCTAAAAGCAATGCAATCAGACCAGTAATGTCATCATAGCCCCGCGTCTTTATCATGAACCACCTTTGGATTACCGCGCACCGTGTTATGAAGCGGATCATCGAAAATAGTCACTCAGAACTTGTGATTTCGAATAACAGAAACTATTTCTTTCCGTTTGGCCAATGTTTTGATGATCATGACAAATCGATCGCATCCAAAAGCCCGAAATTAGAGCATAAACTTGATCACCACGATTAACTGTTTCTTAAAGACAGTGAATACTATGATTCAAGTTTACTTACAGTTTTAGTGAGCGGGAGGGGGGTACTAAATGGTGCGTTAGGGGCTAAACAAGCATAAAAACCTGTCAAATACCCGCGTGAGGTTACCCTTGTTTCGTTCACGGACAAGTTTACAACTTTGCATTGGCTGCGGGCTAAGGATACTTCGAAGGAATGAATAGCACGACAAGATCACAAGAAAGGCCGCCATACAAAATACACTTTCAAGACGAAAATTGAAAGGCGACTATGGTTGCATCGCAGGACCCTAGTTATGGGTATAGCGATTTGAAGCAGGGTCATTTTTTTGGTTTGCACCACAACTCGCTCTTCTTACTGTGCGGAAACGGTACCATTCGCTTCCTTTGTCGCCTAGCCACCGCTTGCGGTGGCGCATATGATATTAGGTTGTCGCGAAAGTCTTTGCGCATTTTCTTTTTCATCTTGAAAAATCTTTGGGAATCATTTTGAAACATTCATTGTAAGACGTGTGTAAACGGTAGTCAATGGTCTCTACAGAGCATTTCTGCCATGGCATTTCACCGCGGTTACAGCTGAGAAAATCGTCTTTCACTGATAGTATGTTTGACTGCTCCAGCTTTTGTTAACCCAGAAAGTGTGTGGACGGATGCGACTCGGTGAGAAACCCAGTTGTTGCAATGGACCTTCTAGTTGTCTTCCACATCATTGCATTTATTTGTCTGCCGAAGCCCAAATAGTTGAGAAAAAATAACAAATGTGGTCGTCCGGCTACACGGAATGGCGAGCGTATTCTGAAGCTGTGAGGAAAGAACCCTCGGTGTAATGCATGGGAGCTGTCAGTGCATTCCTCGCGTTATCAGAGCGCAGTAGCGGTTCCTCATTGCCGCCTTGAAAGGAAAGGAATTATGGCGAAACAATATTTCGCGATATGACTGACCACAGGTTATTGAGACGATGTAATTTTGAGTAGACATTTTGAATTACCGCCTGCGTCGCATTTGATCCGACAACTTTGTTGTTGGTAACAGGAAGTGGGGTCTTCATGTTAACCATACACGAAAGCATCACTGGCTCGGACTTGCAGAACCGAAGATTCGAACGCCGATTCCAGCACTGCAACTTGGGAGGCAAGTTCAGGCACTGGTGGAGCTGGAAACGCTTTGCTTACCATGAGCTGCTGCCAACGAGCTCCACAGGTGTTGATGACCAATAATATTACCAAGTGGTTGGGCTCGCCGGTACTACTCTTGGAGAACACGGAAAAGTTTGCTTTATCTCCTCAGTGGTAATCCTCGAAATAAGAAGAAGGCCCATCGAAAGTCTCCAAGCTTTTCATGGAAGCTTCTAAGCCGCCCTTTTTATTCAGCAAACCTGTAGCCGTCAGACTTCCACCAGCCTCTGTTGCTATCTAACCAACCAAGACAGCGGTGGTCCGATGACGCGAACCAACTCAGAGTGGACTTCTTCAGGTTTTCGGCCTCAAAAGCTCAGTATTTCTGAACAACCAGCGGCCAGACTCTTCCTGTTGAAAGGCAACGTTTTGTCGATTATGGCGCTTTATGTAGTCATCAATTGTTGGCTGCATCAAAGAAGAAAAGTGGATTGGAATAAATGTTGACAAATGCGCAAAGACTTTCGCGACAACCAATACTTCCTCCGTGCCCTTCACTCTATCGCAGCCACTGCCCTTGAATGCCACTGCCTCGGACTAAGTATGTCAAGACGAATCGTTCGATAAAACCCTACAGATATTCCAAACATTGACAATGGAGCTCTTATTCTGATTCCTTTTGTATTTTCTGTTAGAGTGATCAAAGTTTGAATACTGCATATTAATGCGATGAAGCCCTCGAGGTTGGCCATCAGCCGGTGCAGACGGTCACCTGTAGTTACCTTTCCTGTAAATAAGGCACTTATGACAAGAAGCGTGTTGAATTTTTCTGCCCTTACCTATACCATTCCATCTATCTCGGGTACCTGGCAGGAGGTCCGCACGGCGAGAAGGCAGATAGATACGCATTTGGGTCAGTGAGCGAGTCGCAGTGTGTACTGTGCAATGAGGCACATGCTATAGTATTCTATTTGGCTTGACGCTAAATCATTACAGTACTCCTGCGACTCGTGTGTTGGCCCGTCTGCATTTCTATCTAACGGGCCTCCTGTCAGGTACCGAGCTATATCGGCATTGATGAGAGAATGTAGTATTCATTTAACATTTTCAGATGAACTACCTCTTGATTATGACGAATATGAGGTCGATCTGATGCGAGATGAGTACGCGTGGAGATCCGCCAATTCTGAAGGTGCGTTGAATGGTTTCCCTTTTCATCCGCCTCCAATTTTTCGTACAAGAATTTCCTGACATTCAGAAGGGTTCTCCAGAGATAATACAGTGGAGAATTCTGCTGGAGGTTTTGCAGAGCGCTCCGTTGAGGACTCAGCTGAAGGATCGGCTGAAGGCTCTGCAGCAGAGGGATCAGCTAACGACTACGTTGACGAATCATTTGAAGGAGGGTCAGGCGAACCCGTGTTTAGATGGAAAATAGGAGATGCTTTGGGTCCATTGGAGTTCACTCCCAACGTGTCAGGTATTTTTTTGGACATGGGCACTACGACACATTTCAGAAAACGTGTGCATGCAGTCGGACAAAAGGCGCTTTTAACTTTCTGGTTTTGAAATTTTTGTGGCCTTATTGGGATGGTAGTAAGTGGACGTGAGCTATGTCGTCCATGAAAGGGGGAAATCAATCCATGTGGATTTCCAAACAAGCCTTCTGCCCAGTATGTGCAAAATTATGTCCTCCGGAGAGTCGAATCGCATCCTTTTGCTGGGTTTTTCAAATTTAGGAGCAGCTCTGAAGAAATGAACCCCATCGATGTGTTTTATAGTTTTTGATAAAATTTGTACTTCAAGGGTCCTCACATCCTGAAAGAAGTTTTTGGACAAAGAATGGGTGAAGTTTCTGTCTCTCAGTGCGTGAAAATGGAGTTCGGG
>KZ345104.1:277267-288484 GCA_002352805.1 Teladorsagia circumcincta
ATTGCTTGTCATCAACGATCGTCCTGGTATCACGAGTCACACCAGAGCATTACTGTTGGTGTGCCGCCGTCGTTCACGGCGAACTACGAAATTGTATTACCGGTAAGTAATGTCAGAATCCCCTCCTTTCTTTCTATTTCTCTACCTCCCTCAGTAAAACTCTAGCCGCATAATCTTCCAACTTGTACATTTTTCGTTCACCTTATCTTTTCACCATCGTGAGTTCAAATAGTCACTGTGGTCCCAAAACGATCGCAAATGTCTCCGCGGCCACATGCGAACCCCACTGCTGGCAGTAGGGGTGCGACCAAGGGCTGCGACGCCCATTTCGAGAAAGTTCAATTCCCTTTCATGGCTTTCCAAGTGACTTCTTATGTTCTTGATTAGGGCTGGCTCATCGTTCCACGTCATGTGTCAAAAGTGAAAACCTTGCTGGTATTGTTGCTTCAAAGACAGCTAACACGATTGCTGGAGGGTGGAGCGGTTTTGATGACGTCACTAGACGTCATTGTTGGACCAGACGCCTCAGCACGCTGAGGGGCTTAATAGAGACGACCTCCCAACGCCGCTCCATCCAGCAATAAAGCTCAATGACGTCACCGAAATCGCTCCGTCCTCCAGCCATTTGGTCACTGCCTTTAAATGTTATCGATAAAAACGGTTTACTTTCGGCAAGAGAAGGGTCGGGGAAAACGCGCTCTTGATACTGGAACTCACCATGTTGTTCTTTCCTATTGAATACTCTTCTGCAAGCATTTATCATACTCAACTTTAGCGCAGAGAATTATTGAAGTAATCATAATACGGACAATTTTCAGCCGTGAAAATGGTGTGTTTATAAGATTTTAGGGTATTTTTCTCGCAATTATATCTACAAGGTCAATAATTTCGTAGAAGTCCAGCCCTTCCTCCGTCACGCCAGACTTGTCCTACAGCTGTATTTCAACTGTTTCCCAGTGACTTCTCAGTATGCAATTTATTCAGTTTGTCTTCGTCTCTAACCATTATTCATTAGCAAGTAATCGATTTCCGTTTATCTTCCCGTGTACATCGCTATAGCCCTCCGTTACGATCAATTTCCGATTACAGTAGTCCACAGATGTATTACGGTAATTCGTCGTTGGTGGAAAGCGTGACCATAACGGATGGTATATGCGGCTACACGGAACGTGTCACTGTCACTCGATTCGTCTACATATCGGTGGCCGGTGTGGTGGCCACTTTCGGTGAGTGACAACATTACAGTTTACCTTTAAGTCTATCAAAATGACAAAGAGCTAGACAATTCATTCATTGCGTATTCTACTCTTCTTTCCTGAATCAGTCACATTTTTTTCTTTATTTCCCTTCTGGAATCTTGATTACATTTTAATACCCTTTTATTATATAAAGATACAAGTATCTGTAAGGGTCTGGGCAGAAGTGAGATGTTGGTTCCACAAGCAGGTATCATACTTTGCGACAAAGCAACCGCGCGACTCGCTAGCAATTGGTCGCATACACCAACGGTTCCGTGATTTGCCATAATCAGGCCCGAGAGCCCGATTAGGAGTGCGCCACATGGTGGCACGTTGTCACGTGTTAATCAGATTTCCACCATTCCGTCCCCCTCCTTGACCGACGACCGTTGGTGACGGAAAAGAGTCAGGCGGTGCCTAATTTTAGGTTCTTCAACTAACCATGAAAATGTGTATTGTTAAAAAAGTAGAAGATTCGTTCCAATTTTAGAATAATCCAAACGTAATGGTTAACTCGGCGATAGCTCACTTTGAAGCCTTGAGCTTACAAATTAACGCTTCACCCCTCTCATTGCTCGAAAACTCATAACTATAGAATTTGTCCTTTTGGCTCCGTTCAGTTAACCTATTGGAATAAATTATTGAATATTAATTACTCTAATACTAATTAGTAATGAAATTCTGCATTCAGGATTCTTCTCAAATCTGTTGTTGATTCTACTCTTTCGAATGTCGCCCACACGGCCACCATCGCTGTTTCCGGCCTTTTTAGCGCTGCTGGACGCCCTGCTCTGCTTCTGCTTTGTGCTGATTTTCGTCGTTGACGTCAACATGATGTACCTCGAATTACCAGTAAGTTGAAATTGTTTTTTTTTTGGAATGAAGTGTATGCTACCACAAAATGGTGGATCGCTCCCTAGGCAGCTTTTGTTCTGTAGTGTGTCATGAATTCGAACATTTGCCACCGTTAGCCTTGTTCAACCTTGGAACAAACTTCTAGCTACTTTTTTGACTTTTTGGAGATGTAAATCAGTCAAGTTTTACCTGTTTATCTCTTTGGAGACCATGCCTGCAGTCTGCCGACCGCCTAAGGCTTCGTGGGCCATCTCTTGGCAATATATTGCATGACAACATGGCATAAATATCAAGCCTTTCTTTTGTTTTTCTTTACACTTTCGAACCTGCCTCTTAATCATATGGTTCGGTTTCTTCTCACATTAATAAATAACTTTTCTCAAATTCTTAATGAGTTTTACGCAGTCGCAAAACGTGAAACTCTCGCGGTCGCCAAGCTGGTGAACTATAGGGACACCAACCGTGAAGGTATGGGTGATGTGGATGAGAAGGGGTCATAAAATTTTCGAAGCAAATGATGACTCTACTTTTGACCAGGTAGGGGTCTAAACTTATGGCCCAGGCAAAACTAGTTTTCTCAGACCCTGTGTAAATCTGAAGAAAATTCGATCTCTACATCTACTGATTCCTTTGGAAAAAAAATGTGAGGCAAAAAAGTGAAATGAAATGATTGAGAAACCCATGCGTACACCCCACACTGAACCCACTAATCTATTTTTCGCACTTGGAAATAATAAATGAATATCCGTCGAAAATTCCACCTGCGCCACCTGAAGTCATAATGTGAAGTGAAACAGAATTCGTAGGCGTGAATGCGTCGTAGCCTATGATCAGTTTCATTCTGTAGAATGAAAAACTTGTTACATGAAATTTGAGTCCAAGTCCGTCCTGCCCTCGCGCCCCGCCCGCGAGATGGTAGCATACGGAAACAGCGGTCCCACAATCAGAACTATAGCATGCTTTCAGTGGGGTTTTGGAGGTAGTGAATTATTTCCTCAACACTTTCTTCTTTTGTGTGATAAACGACAAGAAGTATAAGGCAACGTTCATAGGAATGCTGAGTTATGGACACAAATCTTCGTCCCGTAACAATCCCTCGTTTCTAGAGACGCGGGTTCGATTGTCGCCTGGGGCCTAGAGTTTTGCGCATAACCCGGCATTCCTGTGATAATGTTCGCATGGAGAATGCAGAAACAGATTTTTACAATCAAGAGCAACGTTCATACTTCGAGATCGCACATTCTATTGAGCTAGACTAGGTTAGACTAGGAAGGGAGGGATACGTACCGGCAAATCGAATAGGCGAGGGGCGATCGAGCAGTGGGCGGACTCTATGGACACCAACCGTGAAGTATGGCTGATGAGACCGAATTGATAGCAATCTTACCCGCCTATTCGCTTCATCTGCCAGTCGCTGATCGCCTGCATTGTGAACTCTGAACAGAGATTAAGTGTACGGCGTTGATCAATTCTTCCTGGAATCACTCACTGTACTTCCATTTATAATCGTAGTCGCAGCTGGATACGATTTGGGCCACACAGTGGGTCTTGAGGCCAGCTAATATTACCTCTCATCCCCCCCCCCTTTCTCGGTCGAAACAGTTATGCACTTCTGGAGATGGGACAGAGCCACTTGTGCCATGTTCAAATTGAAGGAGTGACACGGTCCGTGAAGGTGTGGGTGATGGGGGAAGGAGGGAAGATCAGGGTGAGACGCGATTTTTTTTTCGGCCGTATCCTCCAACTGCTAGAAACCCATACGAGCTAAGCTAGGGTTCAAAAGGGGCATTTTTCTCACCAACCAGTACGTATGAAAGTCTTATGTTATACGCTCTTGCGCCTATACGAGCCTGTTACCAAAGCGGGAACCGGGCGGGATGGAGGGCTCGGTTCGCTCGGGCGAGATTGATGCGATTTTATTTTTGCGGTTACTTGTGTGGCTATCTGACTCCTACCGCTGTAGTATGAACCAATTCTTTTGTTTTCTTTTGTTTTTATTGTTTCTCAATTTTTATGTGAGTTCTAGTATCCTGAATTTTTAGGGTCTTTTCGCCTTCTACCACGACTACATCATTTTTGCGTTTTCGACAGCGAAAATCGTCCAGTTCCTCATACCATACATGCTCATAATGGGAACTTTCGAGCGCTATACGTGGATCATCACGAAAGAGTTGGTGTTACAGCCACAATTACCGTAAGATTCTTATATGAAGTTAATCGCCTGAAAATCACGTTCCGAGTGTTCTCGTTCATGACGCTCACTGTATCACAAAGCGAATGCAGTTCACGGCAATAACGAGACCAGTAGGCCCTCCTTAGCGCTAGTGGCTTTAGGACCCGCTATTGTCTTGAGGCGACTTCAACAGTGAGATCGAAATGCGGCCTAATTCTGAAGCCGCAGAGCTTTATTTTATACAGCAGCAGCCAGCCAAGCTGGAATTTTTGAAGAATTGGATTTCGAATAAGACCTTGATGTTATGCGAAATCCCCGTTTTCATATTCCTGCATGAGCATTGTTTTGTCAGAAAATTGGTCACATAAAATGCATCTTCTACGATGAAATCAGCTGATCTAGTATTTCTTTCTGTGGAAAGCATAGCCAAAGATCTTCCTTCGTGCTCTTGGGACCTACTCTGTCTTTTGACTTAGCGGTTAGCAGTTTACCTTGCACCTCTATTTTCGCTCCAAGGGAGGATTCCACGATAAGGTCAGGGATCGAAAAAGCGGAAATCTGCCTGGTGGAAGGGAAGGACAGGCGATTCCCTCGAGAATGCCCACCATTCTTTCTAATTCTAGCCAAATATATGCCGCGGCGATCTAGCATGGCAATCCCCGCCCGGCCACCCCTCCTCATCTTACTATAGCCGTTTAGCAGAAGAGGTGAGCATTCAAGAGTCGGCACCGATGAGAGTCTCGTCAATGCGGAAGTCAACAGGCAAACAAGGGGTCCAGTTTTCGGGTCCTGGGCCGTTACTCATAATTTTTCATCTCTGACCACATCTTCCTTGGTTTTTCATGGGCTACTTGTTATCGTAATCTCCGCCTTTCAACGCAATGTTGTGATCAAACTGACGTAATACGCTCATAAGTGAGAGTGGAAATGTGAAGTGGAAAAAAGGGAAACAACCGTCGACAATGACGAAAAGACACTCCCCCTCTCCAGTAGCACTGAAGCGAAATGGATGTGTGTTGGAGTCTATGGTACAGGATGGGGCTAATGCTGCATCCTAGGGACTTAACGCTTCAGACTTATTAAATATCCTGGTATTTGAGTACATGCTCCCCGCTGGCATGCCACTGTATTTTCTCGTAGAAAGGCTTATTTTGACCAGAAACAACGCAAATTTCTTCAAAGGTGATATAACGAGAAGAGCTAATATGTAGTTAATCATGGCTCATTTCAGAAGATCCGGTGTTAGTTCAAGCGCTCGACCCTTGTCAATTGTTATACTGGTGACTGTGGCCGCTTTGATTCGAGTTCCTGCTGCCGCTGCTCTTACCGTCTCAAGATTTCCTCTATGTACGGATTATTTCCGGACACTCGCTGTTGACATTCTACCTTGGGCAAAGGTGAGACCTTCACTCTTTTTGATCAGAGGATAGGGAAATCAGTCAGGCTTGGCTGTGAAATGCGCCATATGCTCGACCTCGTTTTGTTCTCGTGGTGGCGTCGGAAAAGCGAGTTTGCTCTGCAAGACCCTTATTTGGGACGATGATGTGGAGATTCGAAAAAGTTCAGGAGATCGGTAATAATTAGTCTCTATGGGAAGCGCCGCGCACTCGCTTGCTCCTGAAGTTTTGAAGGCACTCAAATCAGGACCTTTTGACGTAGGCATTGTCTAATGGGACAAGCCAGTACAGATCTCGTTATCCTTTATATTCCGAGGGTGTAGTGGAAGTAAATTTCAATTGAGTTTAAGAAGGATGGAGGGCTTTGTTGGTTTAGGTGTACCCCTAATCGCGACTACGGTATTCTAATACTATCCTGTATCCTTACCTTGTTACGCATACGCTGCTACATGGGCCCCAGAGGTTAGGCTTGCTTTGGCTACGGAGTTTGATCCCGAATGTGGGCCGTGGTCAAAATTGGTTCTGCATGTCTTATTGTGAGGCGATCGAAACTCTTGGTTGGAAGAAATTTCTGCTGAATTTTCACCCGGAAGTCTTTTGAGAGTCCTAGATTGGTGAGACCGAACCCCGTTCAAGTGGAAAAACCATGAAACCTTCCTACCTTCGTTGGGCACCTCACATGGTTTTTATTTTGCTACGCGCATTTATTGTTTATCATGCTTCAGAACAGTAAAATCTACGTCGCTTTCGACCTCTACGGGATTGCCTTTCTGCAGACTTTTCTGCCGTTCGTCACACTTATCACCTTGAACGTGATCATTATCCGGAAACTCTACCAAATAAACAGTCAAACTCGGAAGACTGATTTCAGGCAGTTGGTGAGATTTTTGATGAGATAACTTTTAACAGATGTAGGGCTAATTCTTACTGTTTTAGCCAGGCCTCCGTTCATCGATATTGTCTTCTTTACGACGCTACAAAATGACGCCACCAATTCGGAACGCTGTGCACACCATGGTGGGTTCTTTTTCAATACAACTGAGAGCTTTACTTCCGTACCCGCTCATAAGCAGGTTTCGAATAAAACATCGATTTCACGCGTTTAAAAGCGATAACATTGATGATGTATTGATGAGTTGAGCTTTTGATTCAAACTGTATTTCATTGTGACATATAACATAAATTTCATATATTTACCCTTTTGCTGAGACGGTGTCAGAGCACTGTAGACCGGTTTTGGAGCCCTCGTTTTTCAAATCCCCCAACTTTGCAAAAATTAGCACATGCAATTGGCGACTTGATAAGTGGGAAGTTGCCTTACCCACAGAAGGATTTTGTCAGACCATCAGGGGCTGTCACTAGGTGTTCCCAGGCCGGCACCGGAGCCAAGGGAAGCACTCTGCTTCCTGTGGTTGAATTTTATTCTCCGGATTCACGTGTCCGACGCGGTTGCTCACCTTCTCACTATGTCGGCCCCAAGTCCTGTTGGTGGCATTCACCGTATCACTTCTTCGATCACTGTTAGTCGAGTTCTTCAAACGGACGCCAGTAATGTGTCCATTCGTCCCTGTCGCGTACTAGAACAGCCCAGGGGACCCAGATCAGTCGAGGAATGAAAATGCCTCATTCTTCGCGTTCTTTCCGTGTAAACCCAGAGCTTTTGTGAAGAATTCTGATCATTGAACGGTCGACCTGATTGACATGGCAATAAACAATATAAACCACTGTATCTGAGTAGTCTATGAGGGAGAATTTCCTCGGAATTGCTTTTGATTTCTTTTCCTTTCAGGTAGCCATTGTTTCGACCTATCTCGTGTCAAACTCATTGCATCTCATGCTCACACTACTCGAGTTTGGAAATGCATCTATACTTTTCGAGTGAGTTTAGTTTAAATGTAATGTACCTATTCTGAAGGAAGTCGTACAGAGGATTAATTTAAAGCTCTGAGAGATCGTCCTCGCTCCATTCCATTCGGGGCGACGCTTCCTTTTCGATGTGTCAGTGTAGTGAATAAGCTCCAACCAAGATTGATAATGATCTTTAATCGGCTTACGTTTCGGCGCTTTCGTCTTCTTCAGAGCCTGGAAAGAAGAAAACCATTTACAAAACTAAAACGTCCAAATACCATTTCAATCTAGAAGAATCACTTAGCAGGGGTAAACTACTAGGACGACGTCATGGGACGGAAAGAAAGACAACAAACCTTTAGAAAAGTCGACCAGAAAGATCCACCTGCCACCCCGAGCTGACAGTAACGCGGCTTAAATAGCTAAAGCCCCAAGGTTACTTGCTCAAGGACCCTCCTGAGGGTTGGGCTTTCCTTTTCGCTTTGAGCTTTTCACATAATTCGGCATTTTTAGCAGTAAAAAGCGGTGGTTATATTAATGTAAAAGTAGATAGGGTGGGATACGTACGTTGCTAGAAGAATGTGCATTGGTGTTCGAGTCCCGTCCACAGCTAGTAACTCAACATCCCTTCGTTACCTCAGATGGCCTTCATTTCTGTGTATAAGCCAATCTATCACACCATGCGCAGTTACAGGCCATGGTACAGGCTGCCTTTGAGTTTGCTTACACAAAACTCTCGATTCAAAATAATATTTCAGGGAAAATGACTCGTTTCAAGCGTCAACGCTCTACACAACACTTGGTGATCTTGTAAGTGTGCTGTACATGACGTCATCGGCTATTCGGATTCTGATCTACGCAAAATGTAACCCGACGCTCTGGATGCAATTGTCCAGCACCGCATTGATGGAGAGATTCAGTAGAAGCAAACCGAAGGAAACATTGTTATAGGGGAAACTAAAGGGTCACCTTGTGATATGTAGCCATTTCACTGATCTCAGAACCGCGGGGGAAGATTGATTTTTTATCACTGAAATTTGATGAAAGCATTTCCTTGTACGGTTCATGCTTTTGGAGTCGATCTAACTTTGCTTACATCGCTTCATTAGTTTTAAATGTATTTTGGACATCCCCAGGGGAACAGCTTTAATTTAGCCCTTTTCATTTCAGTTTTCTCTGCAGAGGGTGAGGTTGCATGTATGAATTTCTCTAGATTGCTTACAACGCTTTTACTTGAGTGTGTTGAAGGAGAGACATCTATTTTTGTATAAATACCTTTCACTTGAGTTCTGTTTCGCTAAGGAATTCCGTGCTCACTTAGAGTGTACATACTTTTTGTTTTGAGAACACATTCCATAGTTGCTTCGAAAATCCCGCTCTACCCCCTCCACACCCGTTGAAGGCATAGATCGTTTCGTGGATCCAAGTGTTGAGCCGGTTTCGTGAACCAAAGGTGCGTGAAAGGGCACCAGAGGTTCATTAGGTTCGAAGCACCCATTCATCTGCGCACTGTCCACCGTACACGGTAGAAAAGGCGATGGGCACATGTGCTGGTATCTTGATCTCTCTCGTCTCTCTTCTCTCTCGTCTCTACACTGTCTGGTCCCTGTTTCATAGCGTCATGATCTTCCACATCCCCAAAGCTAACAGCAGAAAAGAAAGCCTGAAACATTCGCTTTTGGTGACTTCCGATGTTTTTTTCTTCACTGGCGATTACTGGATGCTTACCGACTCATTTATTAGCTCCATTACTTGCAACTTGTTATCCTGAGGAGCGCTTGCAAAGGCCCATATCACTGTGAAAGATTGCTCATCATTTTTTGCACGTAACTGAACATATAGGCCGAAGAGATCGTCGTGAAGAGAAGCAAAAGAAACATTTGAAAATATGGAACTAACCATCAGTAACACCCTATTCGTGGATGGACGGAGAGACGCTTGGCGCCGAGAGAGGTATCAACGAGAGAGCGTGGCGGCAAGCGAGACGCAGAAATGGCGCTGTTTAGACCGGCGCATTACGAAGCAGCTGCAACTGATATCAGCATAACTGAAAGGTCCTAGTCCCTTGTTATGTACCTTTAAGCCGCAGAAACACCACCTTTTCTAGTTTCAAAAGGCCCATGCTATTCGAGAAAGACTTGATTTATATAGCTTAATCATGGAATGTGCCTTCAAGTATGGGAGTGTCATAATTCTCTATGTCATAGAAGGAGTTCTTCTGAAAGATGTTTTCCTTTGTTATATCCCTCCGATCTCATCACACGGGCTGATCTTGTTTTTGCTCGAATTCCTGTATATATCGGTTTAATATTATAGCGTTGGAGTTGATATGCTTCAGAAACAGAATTTTATGTTAACATCTGTAATAAAGGCTTATATCAAGTTGTTTGTTTTGTATCATATTTTTGTTGTTCTGGCATTTATATATGGTGTGCATTACTTATACATTCATTACTACAACATTGCCGAGGAAGTCTCTTAAGGGAATGCGTCCTTTTTCTAACGATTTTTTGCATGTGATAGGGACAGGCGCGTGGGGCATAAAACTGAGGATCATTTTTCCTAAACGGCTCTGGGAATGCTGAAAACATATAGGGAAAAAAGTATTCCGGTTCGATTCCCGTTGAAGACAAATTTCCGCGTTTCCTTATTTCTACTTTCTTGCGCTCATAAATGTCTAAACTCATTCACTAAACAAAAGCCTTCTATTATGCAACTGTTTAACGGTACACATGCTTAGAGTATATTGCAAATGTAGTAGTTTCATTTTCGAAGAGAAGTTTCGTGCCCTTCCTCTGGCAATCTAAGAGTCGCTCAAAAAAAATATCATTTGCATGCTCCACGAACGTGCCCGTATAACATGCGAAGACCACCTTCGAAATCCTTAAAAATTGGTAGTTCTCATCTTTTTGCAAAATGTCTATAAGGGGAAATTCTCAAACCGCCCTTCCAGAGATGAAGAGATGGCCTGCTGGTAGTGAAGGAAATTCCAAAAAATTAGTTCCCTCTTGCTATTTTCAACGTAATTTCTCTTTCCAACATAAAACGTTGAAGGAAGCGATTACGATAAAGAAGCGCCTGGGGAAGTGGATGCGCCACACGAAGCATTCACCTGGCTGCCGAGGAACGGATGTGTGGCGCTTATACGACAAAAAGTGCGCTGGTTGGTGAGCAGGGACCTCGGAAGAACTGCGTGCCAAAAAGCGATCCGCTCACTAGTTCAGTTTGCGATTTGGACGAGCTGTGTTGACAAGAGCGACACAACCTGAGCAACTCGACTGGAGCGTGGTTTCGCATGGTGCCACCAAACGCGTTGCGGTAAACTCGTCCACACGACCATCGTCTCAACCACTACCCGTTCTTGAGCGAAGATCACGAGTCTAATGAGGGAGTCCCGTTTTCTTGACAGATTTCGCTGCTTTCTTCGCGTTGATGCACCATTGAGCACCCCACGCCCCCCCCCCTCTAATCCCCTTTTGAATCTAGCGTAATCGCTGCCTTAATTCACTGGTTGGTAAAACTTCTTCCATATTTCACACGGATGCTGGGTTGTGAACAAAACTTTCGCCCCAGACGAGACTGTAACCTGCACCTTTTGCTTTCCGGGCAAGTGCGCTACCAGTTACGCTACCGGGGCACCATTTCATTCAACTCAGCTTTCCATGGTATACGTACCATAGCTTTCAGCAATCACATGTATAACGTG